>VZRN01003293.1:126104-250868 GCA_013397935.1 Dasyornis broadbenti
CCCCCCCCCCAAAGATTACAAGGGGTTTCAAGTTGCAAAGCATGAAATAATACTTGAGATATGAGCAGTATTCTGCTCAAATTAGAATTGCTGCTCATTCAGACTTTATGTAGCTTAACCAGACTGAACTTATTTTTAAGTGATCTGGTACTGCTATTTAAACCTCCGGTTTGCATTTTGTGTTAATTTGTCATTTCAGGTATTTCTTCTTCCTTCATGTTTCAGTGACTGCCACATTAGCACATGGTTATACAGAATTGACCTTTGTTGCATAGAAACGTTTAGGAAGAAATTGTCGTCATATCAAGCATCCAAAAAATCGGAGCTTTTCTTTGTATGGAATTACTACAAAGAGGCTCCATGATAACACTGATGAATGGGACACAACAGCTTTTTAAAGTTCTTGAAAATAGTCACAAACCTTGGTTTTGTCTGGCTGATGCTGGAAATGAAGAATTCCGGAGACTAGCTTGTCAGTCTTGGTTTTGTAAACTCATCTGGTGACCTATGAGGGTAAAAAAAAAAAAAACCAATCTCAAACCACTAATTATTTCACTAAATGACAAAAAGCACTCAGATAGGATAGACTGCCAGAGCCATGCAAGAGAGCTGTAAGAAAAGCAGTTCTACAGTCCTGTTATGAAACCTACACTGCAGTAAATGTGGAAAGCAATGAATGCATTAGTATTTTCAGTTCTGAAATTGCCAAGCAAGAGAGTAGATTCAAGTTTGATTTAGTTGTGGAGTTAATACATGAAGGTGGACCTGTTATTTCAGGTGAGGCTGTTTGTTGAGGGATAAGAAAAGGATTTCCATGCAGTTTACCTCCAGGCTGAATTGTGTTTTCAAGTTCGTGTAATGCTTCATGATCAATGATCTCTGAGGAACTGAGACAAGCACTTACACTGCAAGCCGTGTGACAAAAGCTAGATAGGGGTTCATCGTGTTCAAAAGCAGGATTAATCCTTACAGCATTTTCGGAATTGCAGCTGCTGAGAGTAGGACTTCTACAATGCAGAACATTTTTGTTTAGGTAAGATACTAAATTGCAAAAGAAACAAAATATTTTGAAATGTGAAGGAAAAGATGGTGAGCAGCTTACTGCAAATTAGAGTTTCTTTTGCACTTTCTTCTTATCTTAATAATTAAAATGATGAAAAGAAAACCAAGGCTTCCTAAGCCAAGAACGAGAGGTTTAAAAATGAAGGGTTGTGTGGGTTCTGGACCAAATTTTGCACAGCGCTGTCCTTGGTAAAGCTGGTGTCTACGTACAGGGCATCTAAAATAAGGAAAGGAAGAGAAGAAATGTACAGAACTTCAAGGCAAAAAATACTGTGTACCTTTAATGAAAACAGGAAAATCTGAAATTTAATAGGAGCACATTATTTCCACTACAAATAATTGTAATGTGTCTGCATGAAAATAATGGGATTGATGACAGGGAAAGATAGTATTTTTTACATTAATGAGAATGAGTTTTAAATAAAAAGACACTGATATATTCCTTGCCAATAAATTTTAGGGAAATTAGGCATTTTAAATATCTCTGACAAATTTCTAACCCCACAGGCAACATTTGGGGTTTAGAACCTTAGAAGTTCAGGTGTGTTTTAAGGTAATGTCTGAACACATCTTTGACACCTATGTTCTGTTTACTGGTGATTTTGCTCTGAGTAGCAAGGTTTGAAATAAGAGTTCTACTACAAATAGCAGGGCACTACTCCTCTTTATAGGACAAGGGGAAAGTGAATTTATATGCAATACAAGTGCAAGTAATAGGCCATAATTTTCTCTCTGACTGTACAAGTTTGCACAAGCTGTCAGTCTGACATGGGTGGGAATTTGTAACTTGCTATAATTCACAAAAATTTTCTTTTTTTTTTTAATGCTTTTATAATTCTACATGATAGTTTGGTTATACCTGTACATCAAGTCAGGGCTTTTCTGAATGGGAAAAGTGTTATTTTCCTTAGTGTGTCAGTCCTGGAGGAGTAGGTTGGACACCTTGCTACCTCAGTAAAGTTTTGAAGAAGACTTTTGTAGCTCACAAGCTGATTTCTAGTAATAAATGCTGCAGCTGCACGTCTGTGACTCTGCAAGTCAGGAATCTGGCAGTAACTGTGGTGAATGTAATATAATTTTCTATTATTTCTGTGATGGCCGTTGAAGAAAATTAATTTTGGCAGTTAGATTGTTACAGTGAATTATCATATGAATAATTTGTTCAGTGGTCTTATTTTCTGACGTTAATCCTAAGGTAAAATATGTATCATTAATCTAGTCAAGGTATTAAGAGATAATGAACCAAATGCAAGAATTGTAACTTGATTCTTGGTTACGTATCTGGCTGGTGAGCTACTGTGTGCCAGTCTAGTATACAGTTTCACATGATGCTTTGAATTGTCTAGGCTTACAATGAGAAGAAACTTGATACTTTTAAAAAGAGAGTTAATATGTTCAAGTACTGTGGGGTTCTCAATATTGACTTAAGATAATTCCATTTAAAAATCCTCAAGGAATATATATTTGCAATGAGGAAGAGCTGCTAATCTTCAAGTCTTTCCCAGAAAGCCCTGAAAGCAGCCTCAGCCTTCATGTGCTTTATTGGAATCCTAGTAGTCTTCATAGTTGTGTCTACATGAATAAAGATTTCCTCTTTAATAAATCTTAGAAAAATGTAATTTCTTAAAATGTTACCATGTAATCAATAGCAAAACTGTGAATATGTTATTTCATTTTTTTCCAAAATGTATGTGGAAGTCTGAAAGGAATGCATGCCTTTGTGCGTGTCATCTCAGCCAATGATGCTGAATTTCTAATAAATTTCTAAAGCATCTTTAAAAAATAACTAGATCATGATGTTCTAACAGGCAGAAATGGATTTATCCATGGTGAGACTATTTATACTTCAGAAAGGTATTTGCAGTGTGACTTCCAGCATCTGAACATTGAGGTTTTGGCTTATTAGCATAGTTTATGCTGCTGTATAAACTTAGCTCTTCTTGTTCATGCAGTGCACACTATTGGGGCTGTTAACAGAATTCATGTCCATCACCATCTGTTTACCTGCAGACAGCTCCTCTTCCTGGAACCAGCTCACATTTCCCACCATTGACACAGAGATGGGGTTCCAGCTCGCACAGGCTCCGGCAGGGCAATCCATCCTGGCTGGCATAGCCAGGCTTGCAAAGGCAGTCGGCCTCTTTTGTCCACTCATTCATCACACATTCGGAAAACTTGTCACATGCCATGAATTTGCAGGGGTCTGCCTGATCAGCTGGAAAGGATGGGTAAATCATTAATTGAAGCATTACCCCAAAGGAATTTGGCAGGGTTTGTGGCAGCCAGAGAAAACAGGCCACATTTACTGGCCTGACACTTGGGCATGCTAATAGGAGGATGTCTCCAGCATAAAAGGACACACAGCCTTCTTCCTGTGCGTGACACAGCAAACATGGAAGTTCATGTTGGCTTCTGCACTTGTTTTCCCCATCGCTGTTAAACAGTGGTTTTACTTTCATCTCACTGACAAGGATTTTCACATTTGGATAGTTTTATCCTGTTTTTGCTGTAAGCTTTAACATCATATTCATGGATCCTGTGCTATAGCCTTATGTGTGAGAAATAGTTGCAACTATAATGACCTTAAACACATAATTTAGGACATGACAGAGGGGTGGAATTAGACTATTGAATATTGCACAATACTAAGACCTGCAATGTGGAACAATGTGGAAATACTGTCGTGGTCCAAAGAAACTATGTGCTTACAGGTTTTGTAGTGGGTTTTTTTTTTTGTTTGGGATTTTGTTGTTTTGTGGTATGTTAACATTGGGAAGGCTTGCTGGGGTTTTTGTTTTGTTTTTAATATTAGTAAGGGATGCCTCTGAGAGATTAAGGGAAAAGGACCCTACTGATGTTCATAGGAAGGCCAATATCAGAGACAGCTGTTACACAATTCTGCTTCTCCTTTCCAATTCTCTGCTTCTTACTAGAAATGGAAATAAACAAACAAACAAAAAACCCAACCAAACAAAACCCCAAAACCAAACCAACAACTCAGAAAGAGTGATTTTAACCCAGTGCCCAACCCAGCTTGTGCTGATGGAGGGAGGAGGAGGAGGGCTGCATCCACCATTCTTGCCTCATGGAGTCTGTTTCCTGGGTACTATAGGGCAAAAACCTTAGAAGGAAAAAGATGAGAAGAACAAGGGATACAAATACTGTTCTTGCCAGCAAACAATCTCAGTAAGATGAATCAATCCAGGAAGGAAAAGAAAAAAAAGGTGGACAAAACTAGGAAAAGAGAGCAGAGAAGGAAATGAGAGAAGATGGTATAAGCTGGGCTATGTGGCCCTTTATCATTAAGCAGTTTAAAAGGAAGTTTTATATTGGATATTGAAGCTTGTGCTGCGGGAACTAACTGGGCTGAGAGTTTTTTCTGCAGCCACTTCATGCTCTATACTAGATACTCAGTGATACTAAATTCAGTGAAAAATGAGGATTGCATTTGTTATAGTGGTACTGGAAATCTCAGACAGACACTGAGATATGCTTCAGTGGTAGAAATTAATCCATCAGAGCTGTTCACTTAGAAACCCTCTATAATTCTATGGCTATTTCTTGTTTTGAATTTTTGACCGGTGAGTTTTAGCAGGCACAATTTCCCTTTGCTATATACAATGTGCATGTTGGTTTGATGTCCTTTGCTCCTGGACTCTGAGTGTGTGCATACGTAAACTCCAACAACAAGTAGAGCTTGGCCTGAGCATTTGGCTGGGTTGGTGATAATGGCAGTTTTGGTGACAATGTTTCATCTCCCTTAATACATACCTGCATACTGTATTATATTTTCTGTTTTCACTTCATTTAGATTACAGAAATAATGCATGCAGGTATTTTTAGAAGTTCTTTTTTATGGTATTATTTACCATAAAGTCAGCCCTTTGCAGCTGCTCACTCTTGATATATATTTTGGACTGTCAGTGCCCGTCCATGTTTCATTTTGGTAGAACATCATTACCACTAGATGGCTCTCAGTTTCACAATAAAGACGAATTTGCTTACATTACCTTAACTTGCTACACAGGTTGGGGTTTATTTGTGTTTGTTTTCTGAAATGAAAACACACCAGGCTTTGAAACACTTGTATGGGAATACACTGGCTTTGTAAACACAATTTCTTCTGTTTTGACTCTATATTACTGCTTATAAGCCTTGAAAGAACAGCTCTCTCAACAATCCTTCTGTAATAACATTTTCTTGAATTAATGTTGAAATACCACATCAGTAAAGCATATCAGATGAAGATGAAAAATTTCAAAATTTTCCTGTGTTTACATTTTAGGAATTTTCTCATTTTAATTTTTATTTAATGAAAATTCATTACTAAAGCAGGGAATGTGTGGCAGCCCAAAATTCACTCTTTATATATTGAACTAATTTAATACTTTATCAAAACATCAGTTTATCATGGTAGTATTTGAAGGGTTGAATACCGTGATTTTGTTAATTTCTTTACCACAAACTACTAATGCTTTTAGTGGCCACAAAGACATATGTAAAATAAAAACTGGTTCGAAACTGCCTGCATGAGTTGTAAATGGATTTTTGTTCTGGAATTGTCAGAGATCTGTACATAAAAAGATAGCTTAACCAAACTCTTAAAGGCATCTGCATACCTTTGCTTTCATTCTTCTCCATGATACTGAAATTAAATTCAATCCTGAAATAATTACCACAGCCTGAAAATAGATTCAGGCTTCAACTTTATAAAATGGTGAAGTTTTTGAAAACACTAAGCTTTGACATAACAATAATGTCTAGATGTGTAGTCACCGACTTTCTACTGTTTAACAAAGACTACAAACTTATTTGTAAGGTATTAAATCCAGAGAGATTCTAGAATTACAAATCTATGGAGTACTACATAAAGTCATGCTCTGATTAGTGAGTATCTGTAGAATCCAGTTATTCCTAGATATTGTCTCCTTTTGTTTTGAATGCTGTATCCCTTTAAAAAACATTTAATGATGCTCTAAACGGTGGTTTGCTTACAACATTGAAATAACCATCAGAAAGTATGTTTCCGTACTCCAGTGCAAGATTTGTGTGTCACACCTGCAAACTGCACACGAGCATTTCTCATACCTGTCTTCACCCAGCCCTCACTCTAGAGAGTTGCTGTATTTGGCTCTGAAAAGCAGCTGGTGAACATGCACAGCCCAACAGCTCCACCCAGCTTTTCATTACAGTATGAAAATACTGCTGCAGATAATCTGCAACATCTTTTTTGTCTTATTACTCCCTATCACCGGGGGACTATTGTTAATATGGTTATTTCCAAGAGAGTCATACTTCTGACGCTTTAACAGTCTAAAAAAATTGTCTGTTTGCTTTTGATTTTGCACATACTTTAGTAATGCAATCTTACCTGGCTCAATATCCAGGGAGTAGCTGTCAATCTCCAAATTGAGGCGTTGGGCTGCAGCATCACAGAAATCTTCCAAAACACAGTGTACTGCTTCTGTGATATTGTATGGCACTGTCCTGGCAAATTTCATTTTGCTGTTCACAATCACACTCCCATTCCTGAAGTTAAGAATTTCCAAGTGCTTAAAACCTGTAAGGTTGGACTGAAGGTATGGAAGTAGCTGCAAAACAGAGATTTGCCTTTATTTTAACTTACTGTCAGTGTCTGCCTGCTATTAATTTCTCTTATAGACAATTTTCATTATCAACTATGCACATCACAGATTTATTTTCCTGAGTTTAATACAATTGTTAAACTCCAACAACAAATTAACTTTTCTGCTTATCAGTATCTTCTTCGGGATTTCTGCGCCTTTCTCAATAATATATTGAGATGGATATGCAGCAATTTGCCCTGTAATGAAATGCATAGCAGCTGGGAAGTTTATTCATCTGGAAGAGAAAAAAATTACCTCACTCAAAAGCCAACTTTAATTATTTTCAAACATTCAATCCAGGCAGGCTAGGGCGTAGTCTAACAAGCATGTTATTGTGCTGATCTGTGCCCTATTGTACCCACAGAGAAAATCCATATCTAATCACAGTCTGTGCTATGATATATTTTTAAAGACCTATTTTTAAATGCAGCAAACAGCCACAAGCCTTCGATATAATCAGCGCTGCTATACCGTTGATGTGGATTTAAGAAAAAGCCAAATAAATTACATGCCAGGCACATATCTGGGTTCTCTTGAGCAAGTAAAAATTTCCATCACTGACTTCATAAACTCTGTCTTCGTACTGTAAGAGCATCCCAGGCTTATGGATCCCTTAAAATATAGCTTATCAGATTGAATTGTAATGGGGCTTAGTGTTGTTAAAATGCTGTGCACTTCAGTGTATTCCTTTAAACTGCACCCAACTACCAATGTGTTGTTCAAGTTGATTTTCACCCACCAATTGCATGAACTGTTGTTCGAGTGCTTTGTATTCTGTTGAACTCCTGTTGAAGAGATCATCAGAGAAGTGCATGTTGGTTACCCTCAGGCTGAAGAAAACCACGAGCTCTTTGCCTTTGGCTGTAGTTGTCATGGAGCTGGTAGTTACGTACTTCAGCACTGGAGCTGGGGTGGTTTCTGCAGGCTCAGTGGTCAGCACTGAGATAAAACCACTGCCCTGCTCCCCTTCGTCCTGCACTGTCGTGCTCATCATGCCAATGTGATCCAGCTCGGCAGCGATGTCCTGCACTCCCATCCCGGTGCCATCCGGAGGAACACCCTCAGCGGCTGGCGCTGGGGAATCTGGTAGTTCAAGGGACTGCTCGATGATCTCAGAAGGGCTGTAGGATGGGCTGGTGGCTGCAGGCAGCGGTGCTATTGATGGCAGCACATCTGTAATAGCAGCTCCAGGCTGCACGGTAGACACAGCACTTGGACCAGTAAAGAAAGGCAACGTTTCGTAAGTGCTGACTCTAATAAAAATGTCATCACCTGATGATTCTGGTTCTTCCATGATCTTAACTGCTGCAGGAAAACAGAGTAAAACCATATTAGCTCTGTTGAAAAGCAAGCATAAAAAACATTGAGCATGGAAAAAACCATGTATATGATATTTCCACTGAAACATTTTTAACAATGACCTTTAACAGTATCTAAATATGAAAATGTTAATTCTATCACCAAGGAAGGACTACTGGAATAAAATAGCTCATACACATGTTTGAGTGATGGGATTTCTGTGGGTTCTGTGTTTAATAGTTATGCTTGGTATGTATTTCCTGAGCCTCTAAAGCACATTCTTGTTCTGAAGGTACGTAATCACACTGTCAGTTTATATTGTCTGAAAGAAGAGATCAGAGCTGTGAGCTGTCTGCTTGGAACACTTGTGTGCTAGAGTCATTCTGTTCCTCTCAGAGAGAAATTAAAGCCATTACTTGCCAGTAATAATAAAATGTAATTACAAAAAACAGTACAGCCCCTCCAGATGCAAACAGAGTCAATTTACCCAAAAGACAACAGCACCAATGAAAACAAATTCAAACCTTAAGAAGCCATCTACTGTATCTGAAGCAGAACTTGTATGACGTCCCCGTCGGGGCTTGTCATGGATCTATGTGATAGCTATAGCTGAAATCCAAATCTAAAGTGTCAGGAATGGGATTCTTTGAATTTGGCTTGCAGCTTCCTGGCCACAATGACTTCACAATAATGATGGCCTCCAACAGCAGCCATCAGTCCAAACTGGTGACTTTGTCCTTTTCCAGTGATAAACCATTCCTCATGTGGAACTTCTGGCAGCTCCCTGCAGGCAAAATCACTTATCAGCTGTTAGGAAAGAAATTTTTCTCCAACTGATGAACTCTTCCTTTCCCTACATGCTAATTTCCTCCCAGTGGCCAATGAAAATGTGAAAGGAGAGCAAAGTTTTGCATAGGGAATATCCTTGACTGAAGGACGTGGCAACTGCCTAGCCTTGGCACAGGTATTGCGCATGGATATTCTTTGTATCCCTTTCTGTTTCCTTGTTTCTAAATGAACACCTTAATATTTCTTTAAAAACTTCAGATGCTCTTCTCTTGCCATGTCCTCAGGTTTCTTGTGTGATTAAGGATACGGACAGATTAGAAAAGAAAAGCCTAGTGATGTTCTCTGTTTACAAAGCTCTTGCTATTACTTGTTATGCTGATGAGGAGTGAGAGTCACTTATCAGTTAAGAGAACTCGGAACAGCTTTGCTAGCATTAGTACTTGAGGCATTAATGCAGGATGATCTACTGACGGGATGAGCCTGCAGCTCCACAGACATTTCCCTCAGCATGAGAGCACACACTTGAGCATATGATTGTAATGGTATTTGTTAGGCAGATTTATTTTAGAAAGATAACTACAGGAGAAAGATGCACTGAAGTGGCTTTGAAATTGCAGCAAATTTGAAGCAAGTATATGTAACCATATATACATGGCACGCTTGGCATATAGCTGGGTATATATACACATATGGTCTATACATAGACTATATAGGTCTTCTGGCATCCTCTTATTTCTAGCAAAGTAACTTAACAGGCCTTGAGGGCATACCGAGATGATCTCTGAGCATGTATCACCTGTTTCCATAAGCTGCCAGTTCCAGCAGTCACTGTGTCTCCAGCTGGAAGAGACAGCAACTGACCCAACTGTTCGTGTTAGTTCCTGTTAGTAAAAGTAAATGGGCTCACATCAAAGGCTGCTGGCACCTGCTGTGACACAGCACCAACCCCAAACCCAGGGATAGCTGACCTGTTCTTTGTCTAATGGGTGTCATGTTACTGCTGCAAGACTTGCCTACAAAAGTGACATGTTGAAATCATCAGTAAAATGTTTTGCAGCAGTTTTTACCAAGATTTTCATTTGTCTACACCAGACTTCAATAAAATTCAATCCTAAGAAGTTAAGAACTATGGATGAAACAAAGAAGACCTAGATATTTCATAGAATCACAGAATGGTTTGGGTTAGAAGGGACCCTAAAAATTATCTAGTCCAATCCCCTGCCATGAGGAGGGACACCTTCCACTAGAACAGCTTGCTCAGGGCTCCATCCAGCCTGGTCTTGAACACTTCCAGGGACGGGGCATTCACAGCTTCTCTGGGCAACCTGTTCCAGTGCCTCACCACCCTCACAGTAAAGAATTTCTTCCTACTATCTAACCTAAATCTACCCTCTTTCAGTGTAAAGCCATTCTCCCTTGTCCTGTCACTACATGACTTCATAGAAGATCCCTGTCCAACTTTCTTGTAGGCCTCCTTTAGGTACTGGAATGCTGCTGTAAGGTCTCCCTGGAACCTTCATTTCTGCAGGCTCAACAAGCCCAGCTCTCTCAGCCTGTCTCCATAAGAGAGGTGCTTCTGCCCTCTGACCATCTTCATGACCCTCCTCTGGACTCTGTCCAGCAGGTCCATGTCTTTCTTTTGTTGGGGGGACCCAGAGCTGAACAAAGTACTCCAGCTGGGTTGTAACAAGAGTGGAGCTCGGAAAAGAATTACTTCCTTTGACCTGCGATTCACTGAAAGAAGAAACAAAACCCTAAGCCTTTGCATTTAAAATGTTTGGTTTATGTATAACATCAATAAATATTGATTTTCAGACTAGATGTAAAGAAGACATTTTTTTTTATGATGAGAGTAGTGAAACACGGGAACACGTTGCCCAGAGAGGTGGTGGATGCTGCATCCCTGGAAACATTGAAGGTCAGATTGGATGGGACTCTGAGCAACCTAATCTAGTCAAAGATGTTCCTGCTCATTGTAAAGAGGTTGGAAGAGATGGCCTTTGAAGGTCACTTCCAATCCAAATTATTCTATGAATCTACGAATCTCTGTGCACATAAAAATATGTATAAAATTTTGCATTGGAACACAAAATACACTTACACTGTTCATCATAAAGAAATTATTTGTAAAACTTCACCAGTTTGCCTTGTAGATGAGATTTTGACATCACAAGACAGTTATTTTGTGAAATCTCTACAAGTACAAACTCTGAAGATTTAGATACTCAATCTCAGCATATTTCATTTCAGCATAAAGTTTGGTCTACAGCACTATCACTCAGGTATAGGGCACAAAATAAGACACTGAAAACAAATATACCCCCAGAGTAACCACACTGAAGGTTAAACAATACTGTGGAATTAAAGGCTGATGTCTGCAATTAAAACCACAACTCAAACTCTCAGCCACCACTTATCCTCTCTCAAAGCTTTTCACCAAACTCCCCAGATGTTTTTTGTACTCTATGGCCAAGGCGGGACAGTACTGTACTGAGTGTTATATCAAAAATCAAACACCTGTTGGCAAAGATGTTAGAACACTAAATTGAGAGGCAATATCCTGGGCCCATGTTATATTGAATCTTTGTAAAAGGAGTTTTGCATGCAGGCATTTATTCCCTGCTGAGGAATGAAATACGTAGATTTGACTTAGCAGAAATAAAACAACTGCCATTTCAATGACTTTATTTTAGGTATCTAATTAGTTGGTCCTCATATTTTTTTAAATGAGGGAAACCCTTCTAATTGACTATGAATAAGGAGTAATTGTTTGGGAAAGGTCAAATTGTCATGAGACATTTTCCTATTGGGTTTGCTTTAATGAGCAGGCCCAGAATGTCATGCATTAAGAGGTCGTGGCATTTCCTTTCATTCATAAGCATAATAAGCGCTGACAAATTTTCCAGTTCCACTGGTGGGTAGTCTGTATACGTTCTGTATATGAAAGCTGCAGTGTTACAATGTCTATGTATATGTTTGCATACTTGCTGGCTGAAGAAAATAAGCAAAGGGAAAAGTGTGCATTTAAGGGATTGGTTCGTAACACAGGGTAAGAATCACCTTGTGTGCGGCTCTGCTGATACCAATACCAGATGGATACAGAAAGTAGCTGCATTCAAATTTACATATTTTGTTGGTGCCTGAAATGTCACAAAATCCCTGGATGCAGCACTGCTGTGTACAGACAAAGTGCTGAATTTATGCTTGAGGCCTTTAATTTTTAACTAGGGCACAAGTAATATGAGGATTAAGAGAATTAAGAGAAGAGGATCATTAACTTAATGTGTCACAACAAGTGTCTCCCAACACATAATTACCGATTACATTCATCTTTCTAACTGTAAAGCCAAGCCAAGAGAGACAGAATGATCCAAGGCTGTCATTCTGTCTGTCTGTCTGTATGAACCCTCCAGAAGCCAGATTCAATGTCCAATGAAAGCAACAGAACTTATCCACTGACTCCAGTGAACCTCAGTTCACTGGGAATGCAGGCCCTCTCTCCTCCATCTCCTAAAAATTATTTTCTGTCTTAACCTTTTTCCCTTAGCATTCACATGGAATTTTTGAGTAGTCTGACTTTTCACAGAACAGCTTGAGATTGCAGCTCTAGCTCCACTACTCACTCCACTACTGTGATGCTCTGTGTAATTTATAGGAGCCTTCATTTTATTTTGAAAATTTTCATACCTTGCAGCTGTGCTTCATTATCAATGCCCTCAGCATGAAAGATGCAAATAAATTTCATTCTCGCGTGACGTCACAAGAAGAGTATTTTCTATCTTAATACAATACTGCTTAGTAATGGTAATCTTCTCTCATTATTCTCAGAACTATTCACTTCTACCTGATACGCTGAAAACTTAAAGGGTAAGACAAACTTTGTGAACTTTGTGAAATTAAGACCTGAAAATCTAAACCACTACAGAATTCAGGGCATTGAGCAATCAAAGCTTACTAATCCTGTCTATGTTCATTACGAGCAAATCTTACAAGGATACTTCTTTAGCTAGGCTCCACATTGGCATCAAGGCCAACATTCTTTTCAGTACCAACCAGACAACCCTGTTTTACTGACTTTCCTGCTTAGATGAGTAATTTGTCCAGGGCAATGGACTGTGTGTTTGATTTGGGATGTTTGCTCCCAAACTGAGTTATGACATTGCCCTCGTCTGGTTGGGATCTTTACCGTGATTTCATTTTTGGAGGTCAGTAGTATTATTTACTTCTGCAACTTACTTTTAAGAAATAAAAAGCAAAGAACTGTTCACTTGTTCCTCAAAGATGCATAAAGATTAAGAACAAACTATTAAGAACAAAGACAAGCTCTGACTACTTTTATTGCTCTGCAACTCTTCCCTCCTAGCAGCAAAGTCTGCCTGAGAGTAGTGGAATGATGCAGTTCACTACAGTCTGGCTGACTGTCCATAAACTTTTCACTGATGCAAGTTAGCTGGTCTTACTCAACTCATACAATGTTTCAGTATGAAGAAAGTGTTCTCTTTACATAATGTCTGATGGTTAGTATTTTGATTGATCCATCTGTCCTTGGGAAACCAAAGCTCCCCTAGACTTTATGGAAGTCAGTCAGTTGCAGGAGTGAGTCACATCTCCCTTTAGCAATTTCATATTTGGTCACTGTACCTGTAAGAGCCCACCGAAATATCAGTTTCTTGTGGGGTTACAATATCATGATTATAATTTTCACATCCATTGGCCATAGCATGGCTGAAAAATAGTAATTCAGCTTGCCATTTGATATTTTATTAAGGATTTCTGTTACTTCAATTACAAGTTTTCTGAAACAAACTATTTTTGTAAAAATTTGAAACAATGAAATCAATACCTTTAATAATTAAAAAAATTCTCATGTTCAAGTTAATAATTTAAGTACAACAGGTAGAAATACAATAGATAAAATATTAATTGAGCAATCTTACTTTATAGACCTGTGACAAATTAATATGCTGAGAAACCTGTTGCTGAACCATAACAACTGTCTTTGGCATTCTCATGTTTCAGCAGTTTTAGAAGATTAAGCATTTCAGAAACACAAAAGTAATTTAAACAATACAGCAGTAGCTGGTGTTTAAATCATATCCAAAATTCTGAAGAGAATATAAGAATATTATACAGAGAGGTGAGGTGTATAATCAGATACCTTGTATGGACAGGAGGTCAGTGGTAGGTTATTTCCATAATGTGACAAGTCACTTTTATCATTTACAGAACCTTTACCTCATCTGCTACTGAGATTGCCAGATAAAGTGACATACTACTGCTCAAGCACTCTAAAAGTCAGTTTTCTGAGTAAAGGCCTTTCTAAAAAATGGCACAACCAAGATTAAAATGCTCTTGTGAAGTACAGGGATTTATAAGTACATTTACAATGAAAATACATTAAAAAATGCCAGGGATACTATGGCTATTATGTATTGTAAGCTATTTTGTATTGAAGTTCTGCACTATTTGCTACCATAGTAACATCATACATCTTATCTTAAATAAACTGTATCATAAACAAGCAAGGTGCCATGCTAATCTTGGAGGTCTGGACTTGATTGGTACTTACATCAATGCATGAAATAGAGAAGCAAAACCAAGCAGCAATGAACTTGTAAATAGGAAAGCACTTCTACATAGGAACAGAATCAAAGCTGAATAAAAACCCCTCTCCCTTAAAACAATAGCTTCAGAAGGATTTAAAAGCTCTTATTCCTATTGTTGAATGTTCTCAATTAAATTTGAAAAATTTCTTTCAGGAGTTTCAAATAATGAGATCTGTGTGAAAACAGCGTCTGCTTTACAAACACCTGGAAACATAAAGAAACATCAATCTGAACGTTGCAAACACTGCTGCATGACACTGTAACAATTTTAGAGCAACCCAAATGGAGAACTTGGAATAGTCTTTTTGATTTGTTTTACTTTAGAATGTTTGGAAACAAAAATCTGACAGGTTATAATACTTATCCTTCAGAACTTAAAGTATTCTCCAAATTCCTGGCTATTCTCTCTACTTTTCTCAGCTGTGCAACATGAAAAAATCAGAGCAAATTTTGTAGATGTTGGGACAGTTTTGTGGTATTGAAGTTTATTAGTTTACAAAATGGCAAAAACAAAAATCAAAATAGAAGTCACGATATAAATTCAAGTAATGTGTTGACCAAGGACCTAAAACAGAAAAGACAAACATGAAATTAGAAAGTTAAAACCAGTGATTCCCTTAAATAAGCACTTTAAGCCTTGCCAAAAAAAAGGAAAACACTGAATACACTTTGGGTTTTTTTCCCCCCTGTACTATATAATCACTTGTATGAGAAAAAAATTAATGGAATGAAAGTCATAGAATGAGGAGTATTTTCTTCTTCTACACTGTGCCTTGGATGTAGGTAGTGTGATTTTTCTCAAAGTTTTGAAATGGAACAAGTGACTCTGTGAGAGAGAGAGATAGAAGGAGATATTTAACTTCTGGCTTTGTGTTTCATTGTAGGAATACATTTCAATCTTACTGATACTGATAATGCCTCTGGGCCAGATGCCTTAGTGCAGGCTTGGCTTGTTAAATGCACCCATCGTGCTTGGATTGTGGACCTGAAGAGCTCAGAACAGCCGGAGCACTGTTTTCAGGGAGCAGGCAGAACGTTGAATGTTAAACCCACAGTTCAGTAAAATGCATCCATTCAGCCATTAGCTGCAGGTTTGCTTTGAAATCCCTCAAGAGACCTTCGTGTAACTCTGGGGTGCAGAAGTCTTATGGCATATGCTAGGTTCTCAAAAAAATGACAGTTTTAAAAAGTGAATATTTGGGATTGTTCTCACATAAAATGCTTGGATTAAGGTACATGAGTTTCATTTAACTTGCCAAATTGTTGAGTACCAGTGATGATACAAAGATGAAACTGTTACTTGAAATGCTCATAGAATTTACAGATATATTGGCAAACTAAAAATAGGAAACATAACTTGTTAGCTCTCCATAAAATACTCTCCTCCCTCCACACGAAAGAACTATTAAGTATTACTATCACTGACCTTCTCGCACTAGTTTAGAAAGGACTTGTTAATAAGAGGGAAAAAAGTTGGACAGCAGGGGAAAAAATTATTATTTTTTGTAACTGCAGCTAATGCTGAATCTATTCGCTGCTTCTTTTACACCCTGCCATGTATCACCGTCGAAATTGTCTGTCTTGGTGCTTTCAGGCATGCATTCTCCTCAAGCCACACTACCTTTTTTTTTTTTTTAATTCAAGCTTTGTAGTACCATGTAGACATATTGTGAAGTTCTTCAAGATTTATTCAGCATAATTTTGATTTTTATTGTTACACTTTGAAGTGTCAGTTAGTCCTGATTCTGAAATGGTGAATAAGATATAGGGATAGATAGGTATAGATACAGGTATAGAATAGGAATGAGAATGGACCTTTGGACTTAATTATCTAAGACAAGTTTAACTGGGCTTCAGCCATTGCTCTAGGGTACATATACAGTTAGAAAGGACTGAAATCTATTACAGTATTTTTCCACATCCATTCTTTTTGATCTCTAGAAAAATAAATTAAAACTAGCAATTTTTATTGAAAGATAGACCTCAGGAACTGAAATCCTCAGCTATGAAGATGCCATTCATGAATAATAATTTTTGTTTTCTCAGTCAACCCCTGGCAGGCTTTTCAGTGCCAACGATTCGCTGCTCCAACTCTGCTTGAAAACCCATTATTCCAAACTGCATGGCAATAAAGACGCTTATTAAAGAAAGGTTTGACCCCGTATAAAATTTTGACTGTAAAGCTCTGTTATTGGCACCACTATTCCACAAGTATTGTATACAACAATAATTTAATTTTTGAAAGTTTACCAACTGGGGAAGAATGAAAGAGAAGCCTAAACATGCAAATGCAGTAAAATGAAGAAGAAATGAAATCTTTGGCATCCAGGCTTGGTTTAATCATATTCTTACTGATGCATGTAATGATCTTACCATTCTACCGAATGAATGTGAAACTTCTGCCTCCTTCTAATTTATACCTGCATATCATTGCTTGAAATTGAATTTAGTCCTTTCTGCTACAGAACTTTATAGAAAGTTTAATTGAGAAAGAAATGTTAAAGACTTATTGGAAAAAATTTGCATGTTATCTTCAACCAGAAGTGAGAAATGACTTGCACATTTCAACTAAAAAAAAAAGAGTATATGACACCCCTGACAGAAGTTTAAGTTGTAAATGTTCATAAACACAAATCACATTAAATTTAGTATAAATGTTATTGACAATATGTCTCCATTTAAGATTTTTATGTATTTTTGTTTGCTAGTTTTAAATCCTATGGCATTTTCCAAACTGACTAACAAGCAGCTTAAATTGATAGCTTAAATATTAGCATCAGTGCTATCTGTGTAAGGCATCTCAAGATGGCTGAGACCAAAGTTGGAAGGCCAAGCCCTCTCTGTAGACAGAGATGCAAAATTCCATTCAGGTATAGAGCAGATGATGGAGCAGAGATGATTCAGAGCACCCAAGTTACAACTTCTCTGTAACAGTCCAATGCAGGAGGCATGAGATTTTTCTCTAACAAGGAACAGACTAACAGAATTTCCAGGCTGAAGTGGAATGGATCATCTTATGCTGGAAGGATACTGAATTTTCCAAAGAGAGGACAGTAATAATTTAGAAAGTGAAAGTTTTAGCACCATTTGATCATAACACATTATTTCTCAAAGCCAGCATTTCTAGCAAGACCAAGGATTTTTAATAAGTGAGGGAAATGAATTATTTAGGGCATGCTAGTCTCAGCAGTGCCACTTTGCCTGATATTTGTTCCAACTGGACTACATGACAAGTAAACTTCGTTAGCTTCATTCGTTTATGACATGGCAAAGGTTAACATTACACTCCCAGCATAGAAGTCTCTATTATTTATTTTAAAATATCTTTCTTATTACATTACTGCAAAGGTCAGGGGTTTTAAATTAATTTCATTCAGGACATTAATACATTAAAATTATTTGTGATACTGGCTCTTCAAATTCTGAACTTATTTCTGCCTTTTTTATTCTCTTTTTATTAGATGATTAGAATTATTGCAGTTGAGTCTAAAGACTGTAAATTGCCTCAAGTAAGTTTTTAGCCCTTTAGTTCTAAAGAAAATTAATTTTCTGGAACAAAGTGCAAATAGACCACATGCAGCAACACATATATGTCCCTCCTGGAGGGAGAGCTCCTTCATGAACTGTAACAAAGAGGAAGAATTATGGGTGGTTGTAGGCTTGACTACAAAGTGTGATTGAACAAGTGGTGGAGCGATGAGGTCTATCTTCCTGATATTTTTATAGGTGCAGAAGGAGGTGTTATATTTTTTTATTATACAAGTGGCCCAAAAGATTTGCATCTGGATAAGCAGATTTTCTTAGCAGCAATATAAACTGTTTTCTGGACTTCACACAGTCATTTCAGTGAGTCATTGGAATTACCAATTGAGTTTAAAGAAAATTATCACTTGTTTTGGTGCATTTGTATTGTGTATTTGGGGAGTCATGAACAAAAAATAATATTTGAAGGGAGTAAAGCTTAACCTTAAAGTAAAACTGAAGAGGTTGGATAGCTTAATAATTAAATTGAAAAATGTTAAATTAGAAAAATAGATAGTGCTTGCTTTCTCTCAAATTTTTCACTTGGATTAATCATATAATTTCATCTTTTTAAAGTATGTTTTGAACACATGATGTAGATTTTATTTTATTCAGATTGCTCCTGCTGTTCCCAGCACAGAGAGAGCTGGGCAGAATGCTATCATTAAATTCTGACCAGATGCTAATAACTTATGCTAGTATGTTTAGGATTCTTCAGGAATACTCTGAGTAGGCAGTTCTAACTGATCAAAACTTTTCCTTCAACCCAACATGTTCTAATATGGGCCTGCTGAAACTCTTCTATTCAGCCTCATCTTCAATTCATAGACAATTTTCAGACTACTCAATATTGTATATAGTGCGTGAGAAAATGACATAGCTAGACCTACCTGGTCACTTCTCCAGGTGCCAGACAACCTTTACTAAAACCATTCTTTGCATATTTGAAACAGCAAGAGACAAGTGGAAGGGCACAGAGAGAAGCTGATGGGAAAAACGCAAGAAAATTCTGTCAGTTTATGATCAAAGAAAACATAAGGAAAACATAAAAATATGCAAGGAAATAGAATTCTGAGTTCTTACCCTCTATATCCATCCACGTGAAAAAAATGGGGATGAGCATTCCTGGCACAAAGAATGGGTGAATTCCAATCCTGAGAACATCCAGAGAGGTTCTTGCAAGAAGCAATGGGGTTTTCTTTTCTGTGACAATGCTGGTTATGCCAAAAAGAAAATTGTGCTAAGCAAAGACAGTGCTTAGGCAGTTGAGGATGAACCAGAGGCAGAAAGAATTCCCAAACATGCAGAAAACAGGTATTTTTTCCTAGAGATTACTTGGAAATAAGACTGAGTGAAGAGTGTGCCACCTAATTAACTTTTGGGTAGCTGGAAAATGTTAAAGGGGACAACTCACAGCAGGTTTGTGTGAACATGAGAGTAATTATGGCAATAATTAATGAGGTTTTTATCAGTTACACATACAGAGATACGACCATCATATACTCCTGATCAATGTTTTTTCTCACAGAAAAAAACCCTGCAATAAACCCTGCAGAGCCTCTTTCTTTCCGTCTTTCTTGAGAGCCTGAGGGTGACCCAGGCTGGTCAAACTGAGATGCAGTACAACCGAGTAGCTGAAGGATTTTACTGCTTGCTTTATTTTGTTCTGCAATAACTTCTCCAGAAATAATGCCTCCTCCATGACAGCCAGGATTTTGGAATAAATCTTTACCTGGATTGTACAATTCATTAGGAGCTACAATTAAAACAAATTTCAATTAAATTTTTTCTTACTGTTTAGGAAGCCAAATATTATTATTTGTTTTACTGCTGAAATTGTCTTGGTTTTCGAAATAACAATCTGTCTAATACATTACATAAATTGTTTCCTTTTTGAATTGTCATAGTGTTTCAGACAGCCACAGGAAGTCTGCAAAGAGAAGAATTTTAACCATACAGAAGAAATATTAATGACTTTTAACTCCAGAAGGGGAAAAATATGAAGAAGAAAGAGGAATGCTAGAGAAAAGTGATCAGATATAATCTCAGACAGTAGGGGAAAAAAAGCTTTGTTTTTCGTTGACAGGTTGTAAATGGAAAATAGAGATAGACAAGATTTTAAAGGCACTACAGCAAAGAAAAACCTTTTGAGAAGACCGATGTTGAAATGGTGATACCTGATGCAGGCATTTCAGAATTTTTCAACAGGAGCTCTGGAAAATTATGCCGTGGTTTTTCTTCTGTTGTGAAATCTCAGAACAGTAGGCTTACTTTAAGGACAGCTTGGCATCTTCCTGGTGGTTCTGGACTTCTGCAGGGCGTGGAGTGGTCATCACCAAGTGGCCAGCACGGCTGTCTAACCCTCAGTGCTCTCTGCTGCCCACCGTCAACTTCACTGTGCAGAACAGCACTACCACAGCACTGTCTGAAAGGAGCCTCACACCTGCTCCTGGCTCATCCCCTCTCACTGGCTGCCCACACCTGATAAATCCCGTCTTGCATGGTTTGAAAGGACACCTCTCGTGGACGCTTCACCCCTCACCTCTTTTTGCTCTCCTTTCTCTAGGTGCTGAATGCAGAACTTTGCCTGTATTTATGTGTGTGAGGCTGAGTCTGATTACCTTTTTGGAAGCTGGGAAAGAAATTTCTTTTATTGCTTGCTCAGTGACCTCAGGTAGGCACAATTAAAGTAGTTGGTGTAGAATTTAGACGTTCAATATTTAGGAGTCTGTAGTGATGTCCAGCCCGTCGCACACACACGTGACAACCAGTGCAATACAGTTCATCTCTGAAACAGAGATGATACCTAAAAGAACCTCAGACTGCGTTATTTTTGGTAGTCAGTTCTTCTTTTCATGGTAAAGAAGAGTGAATTTAAATTTCTAAACATATGATGAAGAAAATTTGCTCCCGTCTTCTGGACAGTAGGAAAATGACAGGGGAAATGGCTGAAAACCAGTACAGTAGAATTTCAGACAACTGTTTAGACGCTAATCCTCTGTCTAACCTTAGATAGCACTTCTGAGTAGTTCCCGCCACTTCACACCAATAACAATTTAAAGATTTTTTTTTTTTTTTAAAATATTATTAAGAAAAGCAGCTATGAAGTGCAGCCAGGAACAAAGTGTGAAATATTCTGTACCAGGAAAATTCTGCTTACCATATTAAAATTAATAGTACTAACACTGCTGACTTTAATAAAATCTGAATTTTCAGATCAAATTCTATCACTTCCTATGAAATACACAATATGTAAGGAAATAAAAGACTGCAGGAAATATTGTGCACACAGGACTGCCAGAACTGAAAAAAGCTTTAAAAAGGGAAAAAGTTTTAAAGAGTATACATGTTAAAAACTCAATAAATAGATTTTCAACAGCTCTCCTGACTGTTAAGTAGGCACTATGCTTTGTGTACTATAAGCTTTAAAGAAAATATAATAGCTACAGCTTTGAGTCATTGCTAACACAGCATCCCTACTTTTTAGACAGGGAACAATTATTTTTTCTCCTTCTACTCAGTTGCAGAAATAATGATGGAATTCTTATACTCCGGTCCTTGTTTTAGACATAACTTGTGTTCAACAAGGAGAAACAAGACAGGATGCCTTATTTTGGCGTAGGCTTTTTTTTACAGCTCTAGAGTTTGCTCTGTTTTGCAGCTTGACAGGTTCTAACCTTAATATGCAGTAAATAATTTCGTAAAGCAGTGTATAAAGGGTCAGTACAGGTGAGTCAAATACCCTCTGCTTCTTCTCTTCAGTTATTTAGAGCTGATCGGCAACAAGGTTTTTTTTAGATATTTAGCAAACTGGGAAATAGATATGCAACTTTATGTGGTTTTTATGACATCAAGTCCCTAACACAATGAGTGAATAGAATGAAAAATACATGACTTTCTTTGCCCTGCAAATCTAACACTTTTCCATAGTTATAATGAATGTTATTTGAAGGTATGCTGTGCTTTTATCAGTAGCAATACAAGACTTCTCAGCATGCATTTCAAAATAGTTGCATTTAAAGCTTTTCATGATAAACATTATTTTCAGGAACATATGACAACTGATTCTTACAAGAAGTGATTTTTCTAAACTTTAGGTAACTCTGCTAATCATAAAGTATTTGCTTTTCTTTCATTTCAGAACTCTGTGTATAAAGGCAAGACTATAGAAAGGGAAGTTTATATTCAGTGCATAAACTACTGTGCAACAACATGGCCATGAAATATGCTGTGTTCTTCCCAGTCCAGAACTGATGTACGTTCCCAAGTGGCACCTTTTACATCCTTTACCCTCTAAAATGCTGAGGTAGTTATTTGCTGGATCCAGACAAACAATCCTATATGTTGTAGGATACACGGACATTCCCCACTCCCACACTTCTGCTGTGCAGGCCCATTGTAAAGGAGGTTATCACCATGCAGGGAGTGTTTCTAATCAGCCGTGCAAACATTGCCTGTTTGCCTTATAGGATGCGGCCAGGCAGCAGGGCTGGAGCTGCCTTCCTGCTGCTTTTGGGCATGCTGGATCAGGAAAAAGATCTTGAAAGGGGGAGGAGGCTTCACTATTCTCGCTTCAAGAGACTTCTGGAGTACAGATGGGACAGGAAAGACCAAGGACTGCACAAGGAGGGAGCGAGTTGAATTGGGACAGAGTGGAGCCTCCTATGGGAACAGGGAACTTTCCCTGCAGCAGGGAGCAAACTTACAAGCTTTGAGCATGACAGAGATTCAGAAACACCGAGTGTCGTTGCGCGAGCTAACGCATATTGTTGGAGTTGTGCCCTGAATTTGCCTGTTGTTTGTTTTTCTCTGCAGATCTTTTTAGTATTGCTTAGAGACTGTGTGGTGACATCAAAGAATCCTGATGACTCCCATGGTGTGCTTACCTGCCCTCTGCTTTTCCATTGAGAGAGTCAGTAAAAAATCTGAGACAAAGCACATATGAATATTCATCCAAGAAAAGATTCCTCCCATGTGTCTATAGTGACCTCTTGCATCTTCGACAGGAAGCACAGGCTTTGAAGCGTAAATAAAATTTAAGTTTACTGACCTAACACTGAGAGGGTAAGGTCAGGCCAGAGAGCAGGATTGGAGAGGGAGCAGACAAGAGCTGGGACAGATGGAAGACAACTCCTCCAAATGATGGCCCTTGTTGGTTTGCCAGTGGAGGCTCCAGCCCCACACAGTTCACACAGTGGCTGCACACAGTGGCTCCTATGGCGTTCTAGCCACTGGTGGAAGTGATGGAAGCAGAAGCCTTACAAACATAAGCCTGTGCCCTAAAGGTGACCGTACTATCTTTGTTTGAACTTTCTTTCACCTGCAGGGTCAGATGTGGGAAATGTGTCTACCAGGTATTTTTCATTTGAAAGGCTGCATTATGCAGATTTTTCTCCACATATGTATACATATATACATTTTTGATTTATTATGTATTTTTCCTCATATAGATGAGTGCCTCCAAAAACTCCCCTACTGCATGGATAAAACTGAATAAACGAACACAGAAAACAGAAATTTTTGAAAGTTTTTCACATTAATCAGACCTGTAGATATGTAAACTTTTCTGAGCCACGGTACTCTTTGCTTGGAAGAAATTATATCACGTTACTCTTGCTCCTATCATCTACAACTGCCTGTACAGCCCAAGTAATTTATTTTCCATGCTTTAAATACCAAACTTTTTGGTGTTAATCTAGGACTTGCTTTGTTTTTTATTTTCTGACATGTCTTTTAGCTCTGCCTTTTAAAAAATTTATCATAATACTCTGTACTAAGTGTTCCTTATCCCTAGGCATTTGTTGTTGGGTTTGACAACCTTGACCTAAGGTGCATTAGGATTTTGCTGAAGAGGCCATCAGAAATGTACATGTTTCACGTTTGGCTGTCAAGGAAAATTTTCTGTCACAATGGAAAGGAGTCCTTACTCCTCTGATACTGTGTTGCAACAGCTGCACCTCTCCTACTCTTACAGAAAAATCTTTTGCGTCTTACCTTGTCCAGACAGACTGTCTTGGTCGACTTTCTGGAAAGGAGGTTCTGTCATATCAGTCAGTTCCTGCTTCTCTTCAGCTTCATAATCCACCTCTCCGGTGGGCAGGAGGCCAGCTTCGGTAAAGCTGCCTGCGGTAGCCTGCTCCACTGGAGACTCATAGCCATCGGTGATTAAGTCTTTGCCAGCAGAATCATCTGCTGGGGGAGGCAAATAGGAATCCTCTGATTTTGGAGGACTGCTAGTGCTGCCCAGAGCACTGAAAGGCACTGTGAAACTTGGGTAGTCGGTAGCAATAACTTGGGTGTGTGGATATCTGTCCTGAAATGGTTCTCTGGAGGGTTTGGTAGGAAAATCAGGTTCAGATGTAATAAAATTATTAAATTCTTCAGGGATGCTGATCTCTTCACTTAGATCAGGGCTTTCAGTTGTAAATTCACGAGCAAATACATCTCCTCTTTGATCCACTGTTGCTGGACTGGGATAGCCTAGAGGGAGTTCCTCCTAAAAATATTTTTAAAAAGCAGCTTTCATTATTGTGTTTGAGTTTCATTGCTAAAAAGGCAATAACCTTTAGTCACAGGAGCTGGTGAATAGCTAAGTCAACATAGAATCATATTATGGGTTGGGTTGAAAGCTCATCTAGTCCCAAGCCCCCCCGCTTGTAGAAGATGGTAAGTGACATCTTCCATTAAACCCGCAGCTCAGTGCCACATCCAACCTGGCCTGGAACACTTACCAGGGTTGGGGCATCCTTAACCTCCCCAGACACCCTGTACCAGTATCTTACCATCCACACAGTAAAGAATTTCTATGGTATATCTAACTTAAATTTCCCATATTTCAGTTTGAGCCCATTTTCCTCGTCCTATCACTACAGTTCCTGATGATAAGCCCCTCTCCAGCTTCCCTGTAGGCCCCCTGCAGATACCAGAAGGCTGTCATGAAGTCATAGGATGCGTAAAATGTTTGGCATGTGCATGTGCTCCTAATCACATTGCCTGTAATTTTAAAAGTGGTCAAAGAAAGATGACCTTACCTAGCCCTGTAAACTGCTTTCTTTCTGTCATTAAGGTGCACTACTGAACTGATGAGACGCTGTTTCCTTTGTAATTGAAACTGGAAAATGTGATCAAGCAGTAATATTCACCTGTAAGTGCTCTAAACAGTAACTCTGTTGCAGTATACAACATTCACCCTTACAGCATGTACAAAAGGCAGATATGTTATTTTAGCATAAGAAAAATTTTTGTATATTTATGTACTTCTTAACACTGTTTAATTTCATGTCCCATGGAGAAATAAATAAACATGAAAAACATTATTAACCTACCAAATCAGGGCCTGCCAGAGGAATAGTGACCATGCCTTGGATATCATTATCTAAATCACTAGGTGGTGCAACAGTTTCTGAAAAAAAAATAAAATAAAATAAAAAAATCAAAAACATTAGAGAGAGAGAGAACAGAGTATTTCAGTACCAGCATATTGAAAATGGATCAAAATGCAAATTCAGTAAAAACACAGTACCAAAACATTCTCCATCAAAAAACTGCTTTTAAAAATCTATGTTAAGACAAAAAAGGCATCAATTCCCATTCAAGCAGACAATTATGAAGAAAATCAAATTTTATATGCAGTATCCTTCATATGCTTTATTTAGCATAAATGGGATAGGTCTGCAGAGAGCTGAACCATGGAGGAATGCTTAAAATCATCTGAAGTGTGAACCCCTCAGTTAAATCCGCATGGGCTATGATGACTCATTATATTGTGTTCATTAAGCCTAAAGTCATTCCAGTTTTACCCTGAGTCCACACCATTGTTAATGTCAGTGTTTTGGCTTTAGTGCTCAGTTGTTCCCTTTGCCCCCTCAGTGGAGAACTTTAAAGTACTTGCATGCAAACAGTTTTTCTCAAATTGGTTATTAGAATTACCTACTGGGAGAAAGTTGATTAAAATGTTTATTATTGAAGTGTTCTATATAAATTTTTTTCAGGGGACTTTCAATCTACATTGAAATATTGCACTTTATTCTTACAGAAAGTATTAGTTCAACTGAATAATTTTTTTTTTTGCAAGAAAATGTTGTTTTCAAATGAAATACTATAGCTAAAATTTGGTATATGTTTTAAGGTTGTTTCAGTAAATACACATATGAAAAAATATCTTAAATTATTTTCGCCCTTTTTAACCTATCTCTCCAAAACTAGTTCGCTAGCTTTGAAAAAATCATTAATGGACTAGAAAGGGATGTTTATTAACTGGATTATGAACAGGTTGCAGACCTTCAACTTCTGCTGGAGGTTTTCACACACAGCTTGTCATCTGTTTCAGTGCATGAGTGAAACACATCTTTACCGATTTTATCTTGGGATCAAATGCTCTTTAAAGTGTCTGTCTCTTTGATATCACTGAGAGGTTAGATGGCTTGCTTGCAAATAAAGCTTTCAGAAAGCTAATTTTATGTAAGAGGCAGCCGTCACTTTTTGTCTTGTTAAAGAAAGGAAACTGTCCATACTGGGAAGTTAAAATGGTACAGTGAATATTTGTATTATTTCTTTTATTAATCTCCTCTTAATTATCTTAGTGTGCAAAATATCCAGATTTTCTGAACAAAAAACCAAGAAAAAAAATCCTCTAATTTGATTGCAAGTTAGGCTGTGTAATTATAAAGGCACATTTTGATATAAAATTTATTTCTCTACATCCTATGGATGGTAGGCAACACCAAGCAGAATAGACTATATCAGATGAAAACAGTGTGTTAGAGAAGCAAAGAACATCTTACTGAAAGTGCATCAGTTTGGAAAGGCAAGGTTCACCCTTGTGCCTGGCACCTGCCACCTGCTTTACTGACCATCAGTAAACTGAAGTGTTCCAAGGTCCACTGGCAGGGACTGGTCTTCATGGAGTGCAGTGGCAACCAGCTGCTGAAGGTCTGTTACTGTGAGTTTAGTTCCTGATATTTCCCCCTCTTCAACTGGAGAAATTGGAATTTTTTCGCTTTCAACCTTATTAGATCCAATAGTTGAGATAGCATCTGCTGGGCCTATGATTTCTGAGCCATCTCTCTCAAAGTTCACCACGTATCGTGCTATGGTGCTGCTTGACCTGCAAGGCGAAAAGGTCAAAATGCCCCGAGCAGCAAAATCAGTCACTGGCTGAGAACTGATTTTAAACACAAACAAACAAACATGCAACCATAACATATTATCTTCTGTAAGAGTAATGTAGATTTATTTCTGTCTAATGAGACTGTCACCTTCAAATTACTTTTCCTTCACCTAACCAGTTTTATTTTCTATGCATAACTTCCAATAAAAATTCCCATATTGAAGTAAATTTCAAAAATCTAATGTAATTTGATTTAATCTGACTACTTAGAAATCTGTAGAACACATAATATAGTCTGAAGTCATTGACTAGTGATTCAAACAGCTATAAATGCACGCGGGGGTTATTAGAAGCCGTAATCACACATTAATTATTCAGGAACCTATGAAAGGGGATTAGACAGTTCATAAAACTGCAGATAAGCAAAAATCTTATCACAACTGAGACAATTTTTTGCTCTTTTTCAAAGAGCAGCAAGCTAATGTGGCAAGCAAATCACTTTTTTACAATGGGAATTAGCTTTTCCAAGTACAAATGGGAGAATGCGGCTTCTCCCTAGATGTTCATGTTTAACAGAAGTCTCAAATGTTAGTCATTTTTAATACATCATTTTTCATACATATTAAATTTACCTAATTAAAAGAAAAATAATGAATACATTGTAAATATTTCGACTACACTATATTTTTTCACCATTTCAGATAAATGTAGAGAGAAGAATTTCACTTTATCTAGTATGTGCTATGTATTTGCGTTTATATGACATTGCAAGAATTCAGGAAACACATTAGACAATTCTTCATTTTAAAGCATGAGAAAAAGAGAAATTCTGGGAAACAGCTACACAAATTATTCCCCAGTAGCACTTTTAAGGAGCAACAACAATAGACTCTGCAGCTGTTTGTATCACCAAGCAAAAGCTCCCTGCATTTTATCAAGACAGTAACTGGTCTCTTTGCTATTCTATCTGGCTTGATAATGGAGATAACAAATCAAATTCTACATATATATTGGAAATATTGTGTCCATGGGAATACAGCTATGAAACAGCAGATCAAAAATGAAAATCTGAATATAAAGTTTCCCTATTTATTTTTCACTTTTAGTATATGGATGATATAAATCTCTAGTCATCTAAACGTGAATTTTCTTAGGTCAAACACTTTCTTTCCTTCAGAGACATCTTGACAAAATTTGATTACATGAGCCACTCAGATTAAAGCAAAAGCTGTCCCTGATACTTTATACCACAGATTTTGTACTCAGGCAGAACACAATCAATTCATGTTGTCACATCAAGATAAAGGACATCTACTAATTTATCTATGTACATCATAAAATTATTATTAATAATTACTATAATTATAAAACTATTAATTATGAATTACAGAAAGATTACCCATCTTTCTCCTTCTTCTGTCTTCATTTCATCGCAGCAGAAAGAGTGTGAGAGAGGATTGCAAAAGAAAGAAAAACAATGATTCATTTACACTGGTAAATTGTTCAGTCACACATCACAACCATCTTTGGACAATTTATCTTATCTTCTATGTGTCATCTATAATTTTTATCTCTGTGTGAAAATGACAGTGGGAATCACCATGGCTTGTGCGGGGAAAGAGGAATTTTACTTTACCATGGCAGTTTGAAATATCAGCTTTCACATTTCCCTCATCAAATGGTGCAATTTGAGCCCTGTCATTGCTAATCTGTATCTTTAGGACGGCAGTGGACACCTGTGGCAGTAGTTGCCATGATCACAGTTACCACATGTGATGCCTCCTCTGTAGTCACAGAGGGTAACTTGAACCATTAATTACCTCTGGAAGACACGCCTGTGTTGACCTTCTGTTTATAATGCCCTGTTATTTTCCCTGGTGAGTTCTCCAGGAGACCTATGATGTTGCTCCTCTATATGACCTTGTGGGAAATGCTGCTAATACATGAAGTAATATGGCTAAGGCAGAATGGACAGCAACACCCATCTTTGCTGATCTGTAATTCCCAGGAGCTAACTAAATTACTAGATAATGGGAATGAGTCCTGGTCTTCTGCCTTGATGAATGTTCTTTCATAACAGGTAAGTCCAAGATATAACATCAAAAAGGATCCCAGCCCTTCTGGAGTCACAACTGAAAGAGTTTAATTATTGCAAGTTGTAAGTATGAGTTGCTACTGCAGATTTTTCTCTGCTTGTACTGCAGTAGACAGCTTTTTGTTTTACTAATTTCAATATAAAAATATGAGCAACTAATTTGCAGGCTGTTTTGCTCTTCTCTCTCCTTTTCTTCAGCTATTTTTGCAGAAAGAAATGCTATGAAGAAGGAAGCTCTTGTCTAAATTTTCACTGCAATATAAGTGTCCTTCAACATGTGTTAAATATTGCTAGAAATACTGAATGTTCCTGATGCTGTGCCATAAGACCACATAAATTTGTCTTTCTTTCTCTCTCTTTAGTTATTTGTTTTTCCTTTGATTCTTTACACAGTGTGCTCCCCCTCCTCCATAGATTCTCTATTGAAAAAGTATACAAGAGCTTGCTTTAGTAGTAAACATACAAGGAAGCTAAAGCTAGAAGAAATGGCAAGACAGAACACAAATTTACTGAAAAAAAATGAAACATTTTTGAGGGTTTGAAAGACCTGAGAAACAACCACTGAAAAAGCTTTATATGTGTGAACACGTATTCTCCTGTAAACCTCTCTTGCCAAGGCACCTTCACTGTGACTTAAGGGCACAGGGTCAACACAAAACAAAGTTGTCACCTAAATAATTATACTACTAACGCTCTTTATCTTGTCATTGAAAAAAGTCCTTACATAGGATTGCTAGCACACAATTCAAAGAATTTATTGTATCCTTCAAGCTTCAGGGAATCAAAACTGCTTTTACTTAGAAATTCAAAACCTCATAGCCTCGCTTGGGATGTGTTTGCACTTGTCATATTGTCTCTATGATATTCCCATAAAACTACTCTCTGTTTACAGCAGTACACATCTCACTATTCTACAGGTCTCTTCACTTTTTTAGGACAGGAAAGAACAGGAGAACCCTAGGAGATGACAAAAATGAGAGCCCTGTTTTCTTACTTACTTGAATCCCAAAACACGTATTTCTTTGAATCCCGGAAGTTTCTCAAATATTTTTTTCATCTACAGAAAACCATTTAAAAAAAAAAAAAAACAAAAAAGCATAAGATCTATGACAAAAAAGCAAACACACATTGACTGCCTAGACAATACAATATTTTTCATATTTCAGGAGGAGATTTAGGAAATGGTCTCAACTGCACTCTTTGGTATAATTTCTCAGTTTAAACACAATATTTACTTTGCATATACCTGTTGTATTACCTGTTAATAGGTAAAAAGAAACACAAAATATTGTTTTTCTTAGTAATGTAATTATGTAAATAACTGATAATCTATTTCATAACAGAGCAAGTAAACCAACATGAATCAAATGGTTTTCTCATTTTCAGCAGTTTTGGTTCATGAATAATTTTGTGGTTCAAGCCACCTGTAAATTGTTAATTACTTAGAAATATTAAGCAAATGCAGATGGGTTTAGATTATTTGACAGATCATTTAGAAATTAAACAGTTTTAACTGTTTGTACAAACAGAATAACAACACACATTTAATAGTGCAGTTACATGGTTTTGAATAGAAGAGGCATTATATGTGTAGTAAACAATGTCTGCAGGCACTTCTGTTTGAGAGTAATACTGGAAATCTTCAGAGAAACCTTTTTTTGTCAGCTCTGCCAACGCATCCTTCACTATTTTACTACACATATCTGGAACTGAACCAGGAAAGTGAAATAGCTTCCACTAAGGAATGCTCATGAAACTCATGAGAAGCTTTAGCTAATTTTACTAAGAAAACCTTTCGGGAGCCTCAAGTCATTAACTGATATCAGTTAAACTGATAGCTGAACATTCAGTTAATATTATTAATTATACGAAAATACCACAGATGTTCCAATTCTTACGTAAACTGTGGTAATGCACAATGAGTGTAAGTCCTTTGAAGAATAGTTCAGACAACAGTAGCCAATTACTTTTAACATTTATATTACAGTTCTCATTAGGTTTATTGTAGAAATTAAATTATGACAAAGTGCTCTCCATGAATTCCTGATTAAGTCTGAATGATATTCCTGAAGTTATTCTGTTCATCATTTATCTGAGGCTCCACTGCTGTCAAAAATGTTGGCTTGTTAACTTGGTGGCTGAACAGATGGCTTAAATGAGGGAAAAAAGCTGATACTATACATGAAGGAAATGTGAAGGTTGTGAGAAAACAAGAATCACCTGTTCAAAGTGAGGGCAGTATACTAATTTTATTTCATGGTGAACGTAATTTCATAGTATGAACCTCAGCCAAGGTACAAAGTCAACATTTTTGCATTCACTAAGCCTCCCTACCTGTAGCTGAAATTTCGCAGCTAGTTGTTGGTACTCTGGGGAGTTGGGATCACTGAGTTCAGCTGTGTACTCCTGATCAGTGAGAGTGACACTGAATTCCACCATTTGCTCCACAGGCAGTTCAGGGACCGCATTTGTTCCCAGGTCCTGGAAAAGTAAAGGACAAAAAGTGAAGAAAAAAAACCTAAGGATTTTCCTTCCCCCCAATTCAGTATTTAACAGGTAGAAAGGTTCCCTTTGAAGCCCATTTCCAAAATAAATTTCTGAACTATACTCTACAAAAGGTGAAAGTTCCTAGACATAGCCGTTGGCTTAATTCTTCTGTTTTTGCAAACAGATTTCTTTTACTATAACTTAGTTGCCTTTGATATGCATAAATGAAGATTAAGAGAATCAAGGCTTTCTTGCACAGACTGTTACCAAATCTTAGTTCCGTCATGATAAAGTCACATAGCCATTTCATATTCAGAAGTTTGCATTTGTCTTTTTCTGATAATAAAGTAGAATTATCCCTACCTGTGATACACCTTTCTATTGCAGTTGACTGTACTGCTGTTAAAAGTGCTCTTATTTTGTTCGCTCTTTCCCAACAGCATTTGCAGCTTTTCCCTACATTGTGAGGCCACACATCTGTGCTAAGACCACAGCAGCCAGGACAGGGAACACAACAGCCCCTCCCAGCTCCCCACCCCTCTCTCAGAGGTATCTTACAGCAGGTGCTCTAAGTGTGCAGAGGAGCAGTCCCCAGGGCCCTGCTGCATGGCTGCTCTGAGGAGACAGCAGTGGAGAGTCCTCTGAGAGCTACCTGCTCATAAAAAGGCAAGAAAGGCCCAGTCCTATCTCCTATGTTGTGCAAAGCCCAGCAGGTATGCTTTTTTGGCATTATCTAATGAAGAACAAAGTTACAAAATGGTGCAAAATAGGCAACAGGCCCCTCCTTAAAGCAATGAAAAGTGCTTAAAAGCTGGTTGCTATGCTTTTGTACTTTTGTGCTTTTGCAGCATCATGCCCTACTGCAGTATATAACAGATGCTAATAAACCCCTTCAGTCCTGCCAGCTGAACAGAGGGGAGCACCTGTGGTTTATAAGCACAGCTTATAAGGCTTTTCCCTCTTTCCTGCTAGCTGAGCTCAAAAGCAAAAGGTGAGTGAAAAAGTGGGTTGTAACACAGGCTGCCCTCACCTTCACAGGAGTCTTCGTATCGTTAACAATTTCGTTGAGCAATGTGCCATTAGGCGCATATGGAGAGAGGGGTGTGCCAGGAGAGCCTGCGGGGGTGGCGAAAGAAAAGTCAGGAAAGAACAGTTTGCACATCAAAAGTCTTCCCCTTTGTGTGTTGGTTCAGGTGTCAGCTCACTGGAGCAGCTTTCCTTTGGAAGGGTGTGTTTGAGCACGAGCCTGTGCCAGTGGAAGGTGGCCATGACTTAGGGCGTGGGTAAAGCTGCTGTTTTATACAGTAGATAGCGTTTCTTCCAGGTCAAACTTTGGTAGTGGGGTATGTGTGTGACTGAAGGCAAAACTGGCATGCATCAATGAAATTGTGTGAGTTAATATTATTTGATCATTTCCTGTCATACCACATTGTGTATCACCAAATGCCTATACTTAATTTTGCCAGTTGAGATGTTTGTCTCCATGACAGTGACTTTTCTTTGGGGCTCAATTTAAGTAATAAGAGACTTTGACAGAGTTTTCCACCTAGAGGCAAAATTACCATGCTGGAAGTCCTTACCAATAAGATTCTGTTATATTTGGCCTTCAAAAAAATATATGATCAGGATAGTTTCTCTTTGAACCAAAATGATCATATTTCCAGATTTTTATCACTGCATGAAATGCTAATATTGTTTTAAAGAGTTGTACTACACAATGGAGTTGGTAGGTCTAATTGTAATAATCTGATCAATTTATTGTCTTGGCATCCCTCTGACTTTCTTGCTTGTCAATCTTTATTTGCCTCACTTGCTTATTTTGGTTCAAAAAATGCAGCAGCTGACACTCTAAATGCTATTATATAACTGAAGAAAAATTAACCCTATACTGTAAGTTTGAAACTAGGAAAACATATGCATTTGAAGACAAAAGTAGAATGCAACATTTGAGTAGCAAATATGTTGTAAAAAGACAAAAAATGGCTTCTCAAAGATTGCTTTGCTAAAACATTTTCACTCTACTTCAATGAACTTGTCATGCTTCTACAACATTCATTAAATTACAGCCTTCTAAGACCTAAGAATCATTGGCCTTAGCAATTTTTTTCAATGGGCAGGCACACAACAAAGAGATTTGATTTTACCTGTAGAAATGGAGGGAATGTCTTCCACCTTTTTGCCTCCTGTTTTCTCTGCGGATAGTTCATCTTTCCTATCAATCAAATAGAAATGAGTGATTTAATTATCTGCATATTGTACTGGCAATGACAAAAGTGTAAAAAGCCAAAAAATATATAGAAATTACCCCTATATTAACTGTAATTTAAATGAGAGAAGTTACCTCTAAATTAAACAGGCCTGATTAAACAGGCAGTGGAACAGCATAAGGGCTACCAATCCTGTCAGGAATCTGCTCATGAGGTTTTGTGACAGATTTTATCAATGCCACCAGAGGGATGCGATCACAGAGATTAAATCAGTGCACTGGGTCTGGGTTTTTTTCTTTTTGAAGTTAATGAAGGGTTGACCTCTGACTAAAATGGAAGCAAGACTTCTTGTACATCATCTAAACCAACCTTTTTCTCCTTTGCTATTTGTCATCCTATCAAGGTAGTTCAGTGAGAGCTTTGGGATTCTTATAATTTTAGAGTCAATGGACATTTCAGGTTCCAGGTGTGTTTCATATGGTGTGGTGTGAGAAAATAATGGGTGGGCTTATTTTTCAGTTGTCAGCCTGTATTATAATACCATAAAGATGCTTCCAAATAATGACAGTATCAAGTCAGTTTCTGGATCCAGATTATTTTAAGATGTAGAACTGTTGATGTTTGGTTCTGGATGTAATATTCACAGGTTAATGCATACCATGGTCCCCAAGGAAGACAGCTAAAGACTCAAGTAAGAATATGATGGGTATGATGTATGACAGGATTTAGTTTTGTTTTGTTGATATTATTTTCTAAGTTTTTCAGTCACGTGGTGATGAATACATTTTTAATAGCTACTGTTAGCTTATCTGAAAAGCAGCAATAGTATCTATTTCTAAGTACATTTTAAAATGAATAGATGTATTAAAGATTCTTGTACTTAGAACAGAAATTATTCTATAGCTTTAAAACCAAATTGTTATTCATTTGTAGCTTTTGGGAAAATTTAGATTCTTAGATAAGAATCTTCTAAAGGACATTTTGAGATTTTTCGCTCGTGAAATTGGGGAGCGAAGTATAATTCCTCAAAATTTCTACAGTGCATACAGATGGAGTGTTTGTGAAAACTGGTATGAGTGAAAGAACTAAGAGTGCTGCAAATGTGTAGTGTAGTGTTAACAGAGACAGCAAAAAGCTTGTACCACAGACAGAAAAGATATTTGAGCTGCATATACAGGAACAACCTAGATGTCTAATAACATAAATAAGAAACATGACTGACAACTGATTTACCACATCCTCTGGATACTTTGCATGGTGAGAGCTAAAGCATTACTTTTAATGTTTTCACAATGTTGTCTAGTTATGTTGTATCTGTAACTGAGAGTGATTTCTCTACATGACATCTACAAAAGATACAAAACATTTTGCAAGCCACACAGTAGTAAAGATGAAGTCCAGCCACACATAATCATTGCTGTCTATATTTCCAGCTAAAATACAAACAATTTCATAGAATTTACTTCACCTTCTGATTTGTGTCTAGGGAAAACAGTACTGTTCACAGAGAACCTAAGAACTCTGAGATCAGTCACTTCACCTACTGCCTTGCTGCTGCTGCTTGCACTAGGATGAATGAATAGACCTCCTTTTGGACTTCCAGGGGAGTTTAATTAGGCCCTACATTATTAAAAATACATCAGATCTCCCATGTCAGAATGAATTAAAGTACATAAGACCTCTGTGATCATGCGACAGTGTAACCTATGAATGGAAAAGATTATTTTCCTGAAAATCTCCTGAAAATCAAAGAAAACTTGAAGGAAAAAAACCAATACATCAATCAGAAGTTGTGGACAATTATTTGTCTGGCTTTTTATGCAGAGAAACAGAGTTCAGTATGGTAGCTTTAATCCTGCCATTCTCAGACTTTTGAGCATTTCCAGGAGCCTACTTTTTCCAAAGAGTTTACAGAATAAAGTATCATATTGGTTAACACTGTCATGCTGTATAAAACTACAGGAGAAATCTAAAGTGAAGGCATAGAGTTTTCACGTTATTTTTTAGTGTAGCCGCTCAGCTAAACTTTTATTAAGCTCTGTGACTTTCCTTTGGAGAGTTATAGCAACTTTTGTCACACTCTTAATCAACATTAGTCTAATGCAAAGCCATGTCTCTGTCAGGGTTTTGTGTTCACATTAGTCTGAGAAAACATTCAGTGGTGTCTTGAAATGAACTGGTAACTCAGATATTTGGCCACATCCATTATTTGTGATTCAATCATTGTGTCCTATGATACATCCAGCACAAACATCTCTCACAGCACACACCAAATACGCCACAGTGCTATCTGAATATCTGCTCACATCCACACACATCTACGCATATTTTTTCAAAGAAGGCAGTAACATCAAGTGGCAAGGTTCTACTTGTGCTACTTACCTTTCCTGGAAGGTTCTATGTTTTACTCGCTGCAAAAAGATTAAGAAAAACAGCATTTTACTAGTGGGTGTATCCAACCATTGAGGCTGTTAGCTTTTTTTTTTTTTTTACTATACTTTTATGTTTTCCTTCTAAGACATACCCCCACCTTTTCCTGAGCAGTACTTTGCCCTTAAATAAGCAGATGGGGAGGGATTTGAAATATCTCCCAGTTTCTAAACAAATGTCAGTAATCCTTACCCGTTGAATTATTTCCAGGTGCTCTTGGGAATTGCTGAAGTTTTTGCCAATGTCGAATATGCAAAAGGTTTCCCTCTGGCAGGCAGTAACCCAGTTCTGATATTCAGAAGTATCAGGAATCCGATCCAGAAAAATACGAAAGGCTTCCCACACAGCTTCCTGGCAGACTGAGTAAGAAGAAACGTGCTGGGGATGGATGCTTTGTACCAAATAGTAAACTTGAAAGCCTTTTAAAAGTCATTTGGAATTTATGCATTCATCACTCAAGGTGAAGGAACACACTTCTTCAAAATGTTATTTAAAAATGCTTTTAGAGAAGGGGATTTTCAAACTTATTAGAAAAACCATTTTATCAAAAACTTGCTAGTAATTTAAAAGCTGTTGCCTTTAGCACTTTACTTTGCAAGCTTATTACTGTGAGATGGGACACTTATTTTCAGTACTTGATACCTACTTTGGCTTAGAGTGAGTTCATTATCTGCATTATCTAAAATATCGGCGTCTCTGAAATTAGTGTAGTCAGTTTCTCTAGGTATACTCTAAACTTGCTGTAGGGGTGTACTCACCTAGCTGTGTTAGGGCCCCTCAATAATACCTCAGGAACGACCTGCCCTCCCAGCAGAGCAGCTGCATGTGGAGCAGATGTGGTCAGGTTATTACAAAGGAACAGGCTATCTTTTGAAGAGATTTATTATGAGCTACCAATTAAAGCTACTTTCTATCTCCTTTTTCTTGCAACTCTGTGGTATTTGTTTTTCTGAGCAGTAAGTGCTGAATAAAGATATAGCATCTGACGGTCAGTAATCCAGTTACCAGATAAACGTGACACATGACCAGCTGAGGAGGCATTGTAGCTGATCGCATGTGTTCTCCCAGTTTGCCCCACATAAGGGACTGTCCTCATGGTGACCTAAGCTATGATGTGTTATTTCAGAGTTGATACAGGGTCACAGTAGGCTCAAGTGTCCAACAGCAACTGTCTGAGCTCCTGTATCTGAGCTGTTTTGCGTTATGTACTCATCCCTGGAAGCATAGAGTACATATATATGTAAAAAAGAATAAAATTATCTCATTTTCCCTAGCAGAAAAAAAAAATCGCTAGAGGACTGATATGACCCACAGTGCTATTACAGTTATAAATGTGTCTTGGGACTTGGAGTGGGGGGAAGTAATCTCCTAGGCTTTAGACGCAGAAAAGAACAGACCTGAAAGTACACCTCCAAAACAAAATGAAGGTAAGATTGTCCCACAAATGGGTACAGGCTCTAAGGCTCCAGCATGGCTATCATGTTACCTTTTCATGAAGACTTGTGCTGTGGTTACAGATTCAAGGATGATGCTTGCATCACCACATTCTCAAGTGTACTTTTTTTTTTTTTTAAAATTCATCAGTTTCATCAGATAAATGAACGTGCTCATCTGGAAGGGCAGAACTACTTATCAGAAGTTCTGATAAAGTTTTCTTGAAGGAATTTTTTTTTTGAGGTTTTGATGTAGGACATTGTAATGGAAAATATGCAATTGCTCAAGGGATCAGAAACACCTTTTTATGGATGAGTGTACAAATTATTCAGCTGCAGAGATATGTTTTGTTGCTTGGTTATTGGGAAGTACTCCAGTTTCAGTTAAAGAACTGGATGACACCAGCTTAGAAAATTTTGTGGGTGTGGGACACTGCTGGCATAAAGGAGTAGAAGTTTAAACCTTCTTGCACTATAAGGCTTATAGAGTTCAATATCCCAGCTGATGTGCTGCTCTCAAAAAAGCTGGTAGTATTGTCATATTCAGTTTTTTAATTGAAAGGGTCATAGTTGCAGTTTTTTGAGTTCAGGGACTTTCAGGATTAATTTCTATTTAAGAAATGTTTTTTTCATCAGCCTCTGTAATGCATTTCAGATTTCTGTCTAATGCCCATTGGATGCTGCAATGGATACCAAATAATTTTTTTCCTATAGGAACAGCTACAGACATTGGTGTAGTTCCCATGCTGCCTATAGCAGTGGCTGCTGGAGTAAAATTTTTGCAGCTCTACATCCAGGTCTCATTTCAGAGGTAACTAGTGGGTTCCCTGAAAGAGAGCTGAGGAGCAGCCAAGTTACACAGATGAATGTGAATGGTTGGAGTCTGACAAAAAGGAAAAATAGATAAGCAAAGGTGATTTAGGGAGTAGATGTTGCTTTAGATACTTGCATTCCAGAAATCCTGACTGGGTTTTAGAATTAGCTTTGGACTGTCTAGCTGCAGTGCAAATATACACATTTTTCTAGTACAAAGTGGAACAGCTACAGAATGAGACTGGGAAGGGGAGAGGAAGGAAGAGAGAAAATTGGACCAAAAATTGGAGTGGTAACTCTATAAGCTTTCTATAGGCAAGGGAGGTAAGAAAAGGAGCTAGGGAGGGACTGACCTAGTTGAGAAAGTCTTATTTTTAAAATGTCTCAAATATTTCTTCTGCCTTGAGTTCTTTTCATGACCTGATGGCAATTATCTCAGTGTTTATTGCAGACCAACACTGCCACAGATTTAATACAACTACAGATACACTAACATATTTGTGCAATGACTATTTAATCATTTCATTCCCTGTCTTAAACTCGTGCTATTAATTCTGAGTAGCAATGATGGTACCTGATCTTTTGAGAAAGGTGGTACATCTTTAGACACTAATGGAAGCACAATTTGCTCTTCATGTTCAGCCAATCTAGAACACTGTGCAATTACCCTGAGTTCATTAGTCCTTTGAGTGCATTGTTTTATTTTCTTCTGGTAACTGTCTATCTTGAACCCTGCTGATGAACATGTAACATTTGATTATCTATGTGAAAATAAAGCATAAAGCAAAAAGCACCTACACTGCCTAATGGTGAAGAACAAGATTCTGGAAAATTACTGTGTTTCCTCAATTAAAGGAAAGACTTTGAAGGAAGAAGTACATACTACAATAATCATCTTACCTCTTAATCTATAGTAAGCCTGGTGACTAGCTAAAATCTGCTTCACTGATTCTTGTGGGCAAACTTTCACACCAGTTGAGAAAAAGGATGACCTCTTTGTTCGGTGTTTCGCCATGTCAAATATCCGCCGTATGGTTGATATCCTGGACCGCTTTGTTGTTCTTTCTGTTTTGTCTGACCCTGAGGTGTCTGCAAGATGTTTGGCTTCAGCACGGTTTATTTTATTAGGAATTTCTGTAAGAAATGAAAAGCAAGCATGTACATAAACATACTTTGCATAGGCAGCAGGTATCCATTGCAAGTTCAAGTCTGGCAAATGGACATGAACTTGAGAGTTCTTTTTGTTACATTATAGTGGTGTCAATGCTCTGACAGTATTGCTGTGCTGAGGAGAAGCAGCCTGTGACCACATGGTGAAACTGAGGCTTAAGAGACTTGGTAACTAATTTCCTTGTATTTCAACACGTGATCCCAGGACACATAGGGTAAAAGTTTCAGAAGCTCTAAATCCTGTTTTCAAAAGTGACTTTGGATTAGATCCACAAAAGACACTTAAGTGCTTGAACTTTGTGCTACAGCATCTCCTTTGTGAACATATTGCCTGTAGGGAAATTTACAGTACAGTGATAAGTAATGTCTACACTAGCAGATAAGTAAAATGAGAATTAGTTGTACCTTAAATCTTTAGGATCTTATCTTTCCTTTGGACTCCAAGGGACATCGCCCTTCAAATCAGGTTCATAGTCTTGAAGCTAACCCAAGAATTAGACCCTGAAATTTTCAGAAGTTGAACAGGAGTCTTATTGCCTTTGGGAAAAGAAAGAGCTGTTTCCAGTCTCTCTCTTTTACTCCACAGTGCACTCCACTATCCTTCCCTCACATGAAATGAAGTATTAACCAGAACAGAGTATGATTGTTTCTTTCAGCTGGATGATGGGTGTTGTGAACTCTCTGGCATTGTATTTCAATAAATCTTTAAATATTCCTGGCAAAGTGGAAAAGCTACCGTAGAAAAAGTGAAATTAGTGAGTAGGAATTGAAGATCTAGGATCAAATTTTACTTACCAAGCTATTCAGTTATGAAAAATAGGCTGTCAAAATAGCCTCAAGCATAGGAACTCCCATCACAAAAATTCAGGATTCATCTGGTTCCACTTCCTACGTATTTGTGTTGCAGTATTACATAGCATAGCAGCTAAATCTAATGTAAAACAGTTAATGATAAAAATAGCGTATAAACTACTCATTTCAATGAGCTGAAATACAGCCTTTTGCAGGATCATGTGACAGGAGCAAGGAGCATCTTTTAGATTATCTTTGAAAATTTTGTATACATATTAATAAAGATGTTAAAGCAAATTTGGAAATACCCTTGTTGGTTGCCTTTTCATACATTTGATACAGTCATTATGGATGAAAAATAAAGAAGATATAAGCAGAAGAGATAACAATTCAAAAGAATTAGAAAACTTTAAGTATGGTATATGTGTTCCTGAATCCTGATGAATTAGGTGAAAAAAATACTTTGAAAAATAGTTTAAAAGCTTCTAATGGAAGAATAAAAGCAAATAATAGGGTTAAAAAGGAATACGTTCAATAGGAGTAGCACTATCAAAAAAAGTAACAGTAAAAAATTATCAGTTTGCCAGAGAAAGAAGAAATGTCATGCTGTATATAACAAACACTAATTATCCTGTTCTTAGGCAAATCAAGAGAAAATAAAGGAGGTTAAAAACATATTATCTTGACACTTTGGAATTCTGTTAATTAAATGTTTAAAGAAGAGTGGGCAGATACATGATAAGAGAAAAACAATTGAAAACATACTTTTATAAAAAGAATAGTACGTGAAAAGAAGGCTGGGGAACTTTCTACCATGTATGTAAGTAGACATATATATGTATGTCTGTCTATATAGGTGTCTTAGTTCTTATTTAATTTCCAAATGAACGTCCAGCGTTTGCTGTGTAGAAATCATGGTAGTAACATCTATATTTTGAGATAGGATATGGAAAAAAGTCGACTGCGTGATTATGATGAATATTGTCTGTAAGAAAGGAAGTTATAAAATAAAGGCAATAGGTGATTGTTATTACTTTTTCATGCATGTCAGAGACAGTGACCTGTAGACCTCTAACTGCCTAATTGTTGCAAGGTAATTTAATATGGTGATGCAGTCATATAATGTTTGACATTAAATGAAATCGAAGTAGTTGTTCCACATTAGTGTCACATCGTGAACCATAAAATACATAAAAGGAATTTCCCCTCTAAAAACATTGTTGGGTTCACCGGAAACCATAAGTGCCCAAGCACTGAATCAGTTGAGACACAGAGTTATTTGAATGTTATATGGGATGAGAGAAGAAGATCCAAGGGCATTGAAATCTCAAAGCAGACTCCTGAAATCCTCTGGAAGAGAGAATCAAAAATCCACATGGAAAGTAGCCAGTTGTAAGTCTATTACTTTTACAAGGTACATTAACTGCAACAGACCAGCTGCTCAGGCAGCCTGACCAAGTGGGACAGAGGATTTTGTCACTAAGCTCTATGATAGCTTTTGTATGGAGCAGAGGTCTTTCTTGAAGGATTTGCTTCTTCTCCAGGATTTACCTCTAAGTCTTTAACTTGAATTAAGAATTACACTATTCATAAAACTGACAAAGGAGATTCTTCTCAAATGATTGTTGTAACGATTTCAAAGTCTCTGTCTTAGGGTCTCTATTTGGACTTTTCATTCTGGGAAAGTGACCATCTATTTTCTGCTTTCATTTTGCACTGTTCTGCCACCCTGTTCAGGGTGGGTGTAAATTCTTTTTCTTTTCATTCTTTCCCTTCAATCCTCTTTTTTTTTTTCTTGGTTTTTTAGGGTTTTTTTCTGAAGTATCTCTATTATAATAGGTTTAATTTGATTTATATTTTGTGGTTAGTAAATGTCTCTTACTAGGATAACTTTTATTTTTATAATTCTTTGAAATCACTTTTTACTAAACTTTTAGCAAAATTTGACTTGGGAAAAACATCAGCCTTTCTGTCCCCATGATTGTCCAATATTAATTTCCTAATATTTGCTGATTGTGAATGGAAGTAAACTTGCCTTCTAGTACATTTCCTCATAATGCTTCAGATCTATCTGTGGAAATTCTGAACCAAGAAATTTTTACCTAAGACTCCCACATGTTTCAGCCACAGACTTTACTACAGTATGCCTCCATCTACACCTTTTTAGATGCTTTGATTCTGTGTCCTGGGTTGAAAAAAGAAAATAGGTATGTTTAAAAGGTACGTTTAAGTTTTCTAGTTTTCTTTGTTAGTTCTAGGGCAGAAGGACAGATAGCTGTAGTAGAAGCCTTATAATGATTTACTGTACTTGAGCTAAACTCCAAAATGCCTTAAACAAAGGTCTAACTCTCCTTTATTCTCACATGAAAGAATCTACACCATGTCCAAATTTTCCAAATGACACACTTGAGGAAAAATGTTGATGTAGTTTTACCAAGGTTATTTGTGGAGTCACTGTCAGCCATTATTAAATTCTGCAGTTCCTGACCTCTAGTCCTGAACTTAGACAAATACAATAAATTTCTTTCAAAACACCATAAAGCAATTTTCAAAATACAGTACAGCAATCTAATTCATATGGGATTTAATCTAATTCATATGGGATCTGCTTTGATGTCCATAACAATCTCTCGAGTGCATGGTACTGTTCTTCAGGTTTTGTTTTCAGGCAGATAAATGGTATTAATTTCATATATTAAAAATCTGAAATTCTTGACATTAGGCCAGGCCTCTCCTCTGTGTCTCTTGAAGCCTGCATTATCAAATGGATACCATAACTAAAATAAAAAGGCAGGAGGAACAGATTTCAGAAGTTTGTATGTGTTTTTAAAAATCTGCATGTCAAAAAAGGAAAAGTGCATCATTATTGAAATGGATTCTACAGAAAAAGAGTTTAAAGTTATTCAGATAATTGGTCAGCCTAAGTTGTTTTTTAAAATTTGCTTTTAAAAACATAGGAGCATACCTTTTTGTGTAAATGAAGTGAATGCTTCTCTATATGACTTTATTAATCTTTCTCTATTAGTAGTATCAGTTTTGGAAGGCCTCAAATGTTGGTGTTGGTAGTTTGTTTTTTTTTTTCAGCAATGTAGATGATCTCTGTGTAGGAATATTTATCTGCAGCATTATTTTGCCAGTAAAGGGTTGTTTTTATTTGACCTGAGAAAATTTAGATGTTTTTGAATACAAAGAGAAGAATTTAATATACGGTAACTAAAGATTTAACAGGAAAATTCAAGGTGACAAAATTGGTGAAATCTAAATAATTCATCATTAAAATCATCAAAAGTTTTGAAACATGTGAAAAAGCAGGTTAGTCTGAAAAATAAGTGGATGTCCTTAGGATAGAGAGGAATGCTTGACTGATTAATGAGATACATTGCCTGCACAATAAAATAATTACTAATTAAGAGACAAGGCTTATCTAAGGGGAAATGTTGAAATACAATGAGGAAAGCTTATCAAGAAAGTTAATTCAGCAGAGATCCTGTAAACATGTTGCTGTTAAATTTATAGTGGGGCCAACATTTTGTTGATAATTGGGCCAGTAACAAAAGCACTGATCCTGAAAAGTTGGTCTTGAGATCTCTTTAACAGGCTGATCAATGTAAACATCAGCTGGAGCATAGAAGGTACAAAGAGAGGTAACATCCTGGACTCTTCACCTAGAGGCAGTTTCCTCCTGTCATAGCAATAGTGAGGATCCCACATTCTAAAGGCACTTGCCAGTGACAGACAGAGTGTCCATGTCATGTCCTCTCCTTATACTCCTTTTAAATTCTTTTCTTTCTTTTTTTTTTCATGCCGTATTTCCTCAGGTCAGTTGTATGGGAAGAGTCTAACTGTATTGAAGGGACTTAGATGAGCAGGGACAGATTAAAATATGGCATGGCTTTATCACCAAGTGTAGCCTACATCCTGTGTGCAGCTATCTCCCAAGCAGATGTGAAAGTGGAGGCCCTTTCTTTGTACTCTTGCTGATGTTCAGGGCTGCTTTGCCAGGGCTTTTTCAGACACTGCAACTTTGACTGTGTTTGCATTGCATTTCCAAGTTTGTTTTCACAACCATAAAGGCTCAGAGTTTTGAAAAGTTCAGAGTATGGAATTCCATACTTGAAAAATTAATGCTAGTATTTAATCTGCTCATGTCTTGCCTGAGAGCTCAATGCCCTCAAACCCAAGGTTATATGGCTTGCTTGAACTTATCCTCATGTCCAGTAGATTATTGAACTCTAATGCACACAGTGAAAGAAATTTGAAAGGAATTGCTGAGGGGACTCAGCCACAATGGTTGTTGCATCCTGGTGGGTCCTATCTGGGCTCTAACTGGGGTAGCTGAGGCACAAGGGGGAACTCACTTTGGATCTCACTTCTTCAGGTTTGGCACACTTAGCCAGTGAACTGCTGAGTAGGAGGGCAGTATCCACTATGGTGGGGAAGTTTACTGAAAGATAAGCAGCTGACATTGATGCTTAGCAGGAGTAGAAGAGGCATTGTGGCCAGAGGAGAATGTGTCTGCTTCCAAAAGAGGAAAGAGGGCTAAGGCATATATATTAAAAGTGAGTCATTTTAATTTCTCAGAATTAATATTGATAATGATGAACTTGGTAATTCTGGTTTGGTATGTTGGCTTTGTGACTTCCATTCTTAAATGTGACTAAACAGTAACATTGCCTGTGGAATGAGGCCTGGGTCTCTAATTGTGACAATTTTGTGTCTATGGGGACCACATCCAGGCTCAGCTTGTGCCATGGAGGCTTTATATTGAAGACAAAATAGGCCTGATCCCTGTATCTCTTGCTTGGATTCAGCATGACAAAATATCACCTGCACATATTCACAAGCTGCACTCAAGGTTTCTATGACACAGGAGAAGAGTTCTAGGCTTCTGCTTAAAAGCTAAGTTCTGTAATTTTCTACCTTTCAAAGACTGTGTTCATTTATAAAATTAGATCTATACCAAGGGATTTTCCTTCTTGAGAATCCAGGAAAATGATGGGTTTTCATAAATCCTGCTTCTTGTCAGAAATACATGATGATGCTTCTTTAAATGTTTATGAAAGGTGAAGAATCTGGTTACACAGTGCTCGAATAAGGTAAGTCTCCCATGAATCTTGGTGATACATTCCTATTGCAATCCCTATGTTAAAAACACTAAATGATTGGTTATAATGAAACAACCTACACCTTAGAACATATATGGAAATAAATCTGAAGAAGAATGTGATAAATTATTCTGAAATATATGACAATGACATTAGCAAATGTGCAAATTTTAATAAAAACTCAAAACTTTTTGTTTTAATGGGTTTATGTTCAAAGCTAGAAGATGGCAGTAGGTAATCGTTCTTTTTCAGAACCCTTTAAATTAACCTGGATTTACATTTTTGTACCAAAGACCATGGCTGCCATTGGTCATCAACCAAGGTGCTCTTGGACTTCAGTAAGTGCGAAGAATTTAATTTCTGCAAGTAGGTAACATTGAGAAGCTAAAATAGATACCAGAATCCCTCAGCTGTTCCCCTCCTCCCCTGCTCACACATATCTGTGTAATTTTCCATGCCAAGTGGAGAAATACAATTGTTAACCAACTTCAGGAAGAAACTAAGATAATTTGGAGCAATTTTTATGACATTTATGCATAGGCCGTATAACAGACAAATGTAGTTTTTCTCTCTCTAGAGCAGATAATTTAGTAACATCTTTTAATTATGCTAATTATGCAATTAATGGGAAAATGTAGTGAATTATTTACCTATTATAGATGAGAATAGAATAACATAACATGCAACTGATAAGATTTTCCTGCTTTTGTGAATATAGTTGTCATATATTAATGATGAAGCCACATTTACAATAAATCCTGTCTGTACACACCACAAATATTGAACATGCTGAAATCTTTGGGTCAACATATGATTTTGACATGTTTTCTTGCAACCTGAAAAAAACACAGTAAGAAACTCACATTTTCACATATGTAATATGTCTCATTAAAGGTAGAAATTTTTACTTTCGCTTTCAGACAGAAAGGTGAAAATTGTTATTCATCAACTCTCCTAACATCTGCTGCTGGTATTCATAGAAAATATCAAATGCCATCTATGGTTTCATTGCCAACTTGTGAATCTTGTAATGGTCTGCTTAAACTCTAGAACCTGGACTAGAAACAGCATTGAAGAGTGACTGGTTTTAATGCTGATATATGAAACGTATCTATTTATATTTCTTTGGCCATCTCAGAAGCATTTGAGCTGAAAGACTGTTCTGTTAATTGATATGGATATGTTATCAAAGGATGCAAGAAAAAGCTTAAATGTTTGAGTAGTTCTTGGAGGGATGCATCCAATCTGCAGTGATGAAACACTCAACTGAGCACCTCTGCTCTTAATTTTCTGTTTAGTCATTCCCAAGAGGTACAGCCATTCTCTGAGAAGGTCAGTGAGACAGTGAAAGTTGAAGTTCTGGTGATGCTTTGCCATGTATGTCAACACTTCAACAGTTTTGATGGTGTTAGTCAAAGAGTTGCAGTGCAGAAAGGGTTTATTGAGGTAACTGTATTCAAATATGATAACAATTAGGATGTCCATTGTATGAGAAGGTTCCAGAAACCCCAGTGTCATCCCTTTACTTCAGCTTGTATAATAGGAACTGATTGATTTTCCTTGCAGTTTAGGGCCACTCTTTCTGCAGTTCAATCTACAGTCTCTGGCTAATCGACTCCATCTCATTTTGGCAGAGTGTACCTTGCACTTAACCTTACTTAACTTAGTTATGTATCAAGCTGCATAGACTGAGTTTGGTTTGGAGGACACCTAATCCAATTCTTGATTTAAGCACGACAACTTATTCATCTGGTTTTGAGGGAGAAGAGGAAAGGGAAAAGAACTTGAATAGAAATGTCTTCATTTTGTGCCATCACCACGATATCACAAAATTAAAGATGAGTGCATTTCTGTTTCCTGCCTGAAACTGCTGGGATTCTATGATCTGTGCTGAGTCATATATATGAAAGGTATAGCTGCAACACAGCCACTAAAACTGGTATTTCAGGTAACAGGGTCACCAAGATTGTCAGTAGAAAATTGAGTAAAGTCTGAGGGAGGTATTGAAACATGTAGAGTGGCCAGTAAGAAGGTAATTTTGTCTCTGCCCTGAGGCAGAAATTTAAAAGCTAGTAGAACCTTATCAATGAAAACACAAGCGTGGTGGCCTAAGCACAATTACGTATGTAGATGTAAGTCTGGGTCCTGCTGATTTGCAGAAATCTGTGTGACCAGGCAGATCTCTGAGAATCAGCCCAGCAAACTGCTGCTGTCCTGCTTTATGTCTGCAATGCTTCTTACAAGTCAGGACTTCAATTTCTGTGTCACTCCTCAGGTCCTCATGCTTTTGAGAAATGAGGATGATAGTGTTACTCTGTCAGAGCAGGTATTTGGTAAGGGTGAAAGTGGTGGTGCTTGCGTTCAGTGAAAAGGCATGCCACAATTATGTAAGGGTATATAAACACACCTACGCTGTGGCAGGTGTCAGAGTACTCCCAGATGATTGTTAATCTTATGTTTTCCAGACAGGTTACTATTCTGAGGTGTCTGTCCAGTAAATAGCAGCTGACAGTGACTAAATGCCAGCAAACATGTACATGAAAGCAGATAGATAGATATTACTTTCTTTTTAAGAAACATGTTCAATATCACACATTCCTAAGGGGAAGAAATTGAAACTCAGTTGGGCTTAAAAAGTACAAATCTCATGGAATGTGCAGGGTAGTGCACCTGATTCCTAATAAATATGGAAGAATTTTGTGACAGAGAATGATCAGAAGACTGATTTTAATCCCAAAGGGACTAGGTTGGACAGAGGTAAAAAAAAGAAGGAAAACATATTTAAAATATTTTAAAGCATCAAAATGCAGTAGAATGCATATAGGTTTTTTCTTTGGGGAAAAGAAACTGCCTTCTTCTGGAAAGAAAACACCATGTATAATATATCTGATGTGTGTTGGCCATGTCAGTGCACTGCTGAAGCCACAAACACTCCACAATTAGCTGAAATTAACAGCTAGAGAAATTAGCATGAACAGTCTGGATTTCTAGTAGGTTAAGTCTCCAATTTATTTTATTATAGCCTGTAAGTTAATCTCCTATAGAAGGAGAAAACCTTGAGTATTAATAATGGTCATCTTGTCCACAGGTGTTGTCTGAGGAAAAAATCCCACATATCTAGCTGTTCATTCACATGGAGTTCACTAATCCCTATGGCACGGGTGTGACTATTTCCGGAATTAATCTTTAAGATTCAGTGACAATGCTCTAGTATTTATATTAAAATTTGGCTTTTAGCCAGGAAATGGAAACAATCAAACCCCATCTATAGTGCAGTGATATGTTTGTTTGAGAAGAAGAGGAAAAAAGGAAAAGTCTTACTTTTCATAAGTTTATAAGCCCAACCAAGAATGCCAATAACATGATAATTCTTATTTTATGGGTGACAGTAGAAGATAATTTTAGTGGAAAAAGCAGATATCTCTTGTTTTCTTTCTTTGTCTGAAGCTTTATATTCTTTGATTTTGCTTTTCTTTTGGCACAAATTTGCTTAAACTTTTTTTTTTCTTTTTTTCATGTTTTCAGGGCAATTATAGTAATGAAGATCTGAAACATTTATTGCTGAATTAGAACAGCCTATCTGGAAGGAGTGAGTCAGAATGAATTAAAATGATTTCATAGAGCACACACAAAGCCTTTGTGTCCTAAGGAATGGCTGAGTAAATAGCAGATATTTGCTTGCTGAATAAAAAAATGCTACCAAACAGCCTTGAACACACTCTGGCTCCCTTACGTTCTCAGTATCAAGTGCTTGGATGTACCCAGCATTAAGGCATAGTTTTGAGAGTTCAAAGCTCCTCTGTGTTTTGGTATTTAATCTGGGTGTTCAGTAGTTTACTGTTCAGATTTTGTAGAGTTTTTATCCCTCTCATTTTCCCTTTCCATTCCTAGAGACAGTTTGTGTCAGGACAGTGGCAAAATTATGTCCAAAGTTAAACACCATAACTCTAAAGTGTTTATTTTGCTCCCTGCAGTTTCCTATTTGTTTCCTGTGGAATTGGAGGTGCTCCTGGAGAGCCTCTAAATGGCTGGGAGAAGGACTCTTTTGGTCCTTAAATAGGGACAGGGAGGAAGGACCCAGAAACATTACTAAGCAAGCTCCATATTTGTTAATCCACTTTTTGTTAAATATAAATATGAGTAAATAAAGAATTTGAATTTTAGTTATTGGTTTTCATGAGGAAAAAAAATTAACTGACTAACCCTATAAATATTTAGAAATGATCTCTGGGTTTTTTTTGTCTGTTTGTTTTGTTTAAGATGGGGCTAGTGTGTCACAGTTTACATGTACTGCAAAGTTGAATGACCATAAAAGTCTCAAAACACCTGTGTTAGGAGCACTAATGAGTGATTCATGTAAGTATTCAGACTATTGGGAGAGGCCATGTACTTCTGAAAAGTATTTTCTGTAAGTATCTGACCCTAATGCTAATTAAAAAAATAACAGTTCTGGAAGCATCTCTGCTCTGAAAAAGAAGTTTCTTAACACAAATATTAAAAGTTTTGAGATCTATGTGCATATATGTGAAATAACATATTTTAAAAATGTTATGTATGACGTGACTTAATGTCAATAAAAAATTTGTAATGATACATTTATGCATATCACATGTACTTTATAGAACTGGTGGCAAGGAATATTTCTAGTTATTTGTTATTCATCTCTGTCAAGATAGCCCCCCAGCATTTTGCTGGTCTTTTGTGGAAAATGTATTGTAATATACAATCAGAATTTGCAATAGGTGAAACTATGTGATGCCATTTTACCACTATTGCTTTCTAAGTTGTGATTATAAATATGGACTGCAATGATGCCATCAAGCATGCATAAATTGCCTGGAATTCATTCTGTCCCTTTCCATCACAGAATATGCAAATTTAAATGCAAAAGCAATGCATCTTGATAAAACTTGTCTTCTTGTTAGACTTGAAATATCGTCATTCTCTCCTTTTTTGCCATATTTCCAAAGTATCATTAATGATTATATGAAACTAATTGCATAGAATTAAAAAGTAAAATTAAAGAGCCGCACAACATAATTCTGGTGTTAACTAATACAGTGCATTTTCCCAAGAATTTTTTCAGTACTTTAATTGTCCACTAGAGAAGATTTACATAATTTAACTGAGATACAAGAACTATGTTCTGTGTTTCTTTAAGAAAAGCAGGAATTTCTTTAAAAAACCCAAAAGGGTAAATCAAGTTTTCCAGACAATATTGACAGCAGACCATATTTCACACTTTCTCCCTAACAAATATTTAGATAGCATTAAGGGGACTTCTCTTGTATAATTTTACATTCTTTGCATTTAATTAACAGACCTGACATAAAAATAGAAGGTCATTGGCTTGGGCACACATAGCACTTGTAATGTTAGCTTTTAATTCAATTATATAAATATCAAAGCATAGATGGAAAAGTTAATATGAAACCTTCTCCAAAACTAAATGCATTCCCCAAAGCTCTAAATCTATTGAATATGTGACTAACCAGGGAAAATCATACCACTGTCTTTTCTTTTTTGTTGTTGAAATAGTTTTAAAATTGTTGTGAACTTTTAAATGTTTTTTTACAAGAGTGATAATTAGTTGCTGTACTAAGTACAGAGCAGCTGCCTGTATTTCTATTTTCTTGCAAATAATTTTATAGTTATTATTACAGTAACCCTTACCAGTATTGACATTTTTTATATATTTGCAAGTATGGTATATTCCTCCAGAATTTGTCTATCTAGAAGTTTTTTGAAGTTGTTTTTGATACTCAGAGTAACTCTCTTCGCTAGTAAATGCAAAGATATACTTTACTACTTTCTCTTGATTTCAGGGATGGTCAGGAAAGACCATCTTTAACCACATCAGCACTTAGATGTTCTTTTAGCCTTTTTTCACTTTCCATATATTTGTTTTTGAAATAATATTTTTTCATAACAGAACATATGCAGGTAAAATAAAGCTAAATGGCATCTCTTACAGATATTGTACAACCTGTGAAACACACATGGATTTCCTTTTTCAGTTTTATGGCAGTGTCAGTAACTAATGTCTCTTAGTTGAATTGCCAAAGCACCACATTCTAAACAAAAAAATCTGTAATGTGAACGCCCTTGTTCTTGCAAATCCTTTGTTTCTCAACATATGCAATATAAAATTCATCTAAACCTTTAATATATGAACTTACCTCTGCTTCCCTGAACTTGGAGAGCAAGGCAAATGATCAAAAATATTAATCCAGTTTTCAAATGCATGCTGTCTATTGATCATTCACAGTGTTCAAGATGAATCACGCAGGAAACAAGAATATTTTGGTCAAGCAGAAGAATTCTGTTTTCTTAGAGAACTAAAATCCCCAAATGTCTTTTTTGTTATTATTTTTCAGGTGTCTCCAGCCTTGGACTGCGTTGAATTGCAACTAGGCAGAGTGCAACAGGTGCCAGAGTACAAGAGCTGGGCGAACCCCTCCAATGCCCACACTTCTAGCCTGGGGAACTGGAGGGGTAAGACAAGAGTGACGAAGTTTTAAAAAAAAGCAGTGTCTGTTTCTGGAATAATCTGTTTATCTGCTGCTCAGACATAATCCCTCTTACGGTCCAGCTGGAAGAGCTTTCTTCATCTTCTTAACCTTCTGGAGCTGCATCTGTCAACCCCAGAAGACTTCAACAACACCATGATAAACAACGGAAGTCTCTTCTAGTTCCCATTGCCTTGGAACATCGATCCTTTGGGCGTTCTGGAGGTACGGCATGTGAGCATGGGAGAGCTAATTGTGCTGTTCCCAAACCAGTGATCATAAACCCCAGGGAACTTCCTTAAAATAGCTTTTTCCTGAAAGAACGTACCATGCTCAGCTCTTCCGCTGCCTGTGTCCTGCAGTCCTGTCTCCTTCTTGTGCCAGAGGGTTGCTGTTGCAATATTCCTGTCAGAGCAGTGATGATGATGTTCTCTGACAGTGCTGAAGTGATGACTCAGCAGTAAATGGCAGCAGCGTTCAGGGCTGGCACAATCTGATGCCAAACTGTGACTGGGGCAGGGAAAGTGCTGCATGGTGGGAGGAAAAGAGAAAGTGGTGGGAAATGCTGTTTCAAGCACACAGCTCTAACTAGGCCAAGAATTGGCGGTGAGTGAATACACTTTTCAAACAGCTCTGCTCCAGTTTCCCAAGATAACTATTCCAGTAACATACTGTTCCACACTTACCCTTTTATTTTCCAATACCTTTTATACTGTTGCATTACACCTGAAAACGCTACCAGGTAGACATTTCTAGTGGTCTGTCCCCCTTAAATTTTTTTTTTTTTTTTCAAGTGCTTTAACATGAGAAATATCTAGACTGGTAGCAAGAATCTGTAAGCACAAGTTGCTTTAAGAACAACCTTCATTTGAACCCAATCAGTATTCTATTTTTACTTAGGATTTAAACAATGGTAACCTCCCTCTCTTTCCAAGATTGCCTGATTTTAACTACTCGGACCAACTACCATGGAGACTGGGCTGGATCGAAACAAATTCTGTGCTTTTTTTTTTTAATGTATAACCTTTCATGTATATTGTTTTATTGTTCCAACAAAACAAATTAAGGATACCTTGCAGCAGCACAGTGAAAAGCAACAGTAGAGATGATCAGGATTTCCACTAAAAAAAAAAAAATACTACATAAAGGGTCATTCTTTAGCGGTACCAATATTTGTCTTCACATGTTTTACATGTAATAATCATATTGTATATAGTGTAATCATAGAAGTATTACCTGTGCAAACCAGGTAAGCTTTTGCAAACATTTATCTGCAATGTTATATTTGAAAGATGAAGCTCCCCCCATATTTTACCTTATTTTTAGTTTTACTTCAGCTTTCAATCTGCAACAATTAGTAAGTGAGGTAAAAGTAAACAAAGAGAATTTTTGTCAGGGTGGTGGAATCTGCCATTTCAGGGACATCTGAGAGTGTGGAATTGGTGAGAGTCAGATTATTTCCTCAGAGCACTCTGAGTACCAAACTCCCTATGGAATTTGGTAGGAATGTGATCTTTTAATTCCATTAGGAATCTAATTTAAGTGTCAGACTACATTTTGAAAATGTGCAATAAAGAGATTTGCTTAATTACTCTAGAAACTGGTTAGTGAAGCTTGGGCCAGGAATCAGAAATCCTTAATCAAAGCTTTCATATAAAAATGTATTTTTTGAACCATTCACATTGGTGAAGGCAGACATTTAATTACACATTCTTATCTATCAGAGATAAAGCAACAAGAACAATCCTAAAATATGGCACTGTTTTTAGTGTCAAGATATGACTTCAGGAAGAGATTGAGCTCTACAGGTAAACTGTGATTAAAAATTTGTAGGGCAGAAGTTTGCATACTTTGAGATTATGTTTAAATCATGAATATTTCAAGCTGTTTTCTGCTAAGGCAGTGCCTTCTATGTAGTTCCATTTAATTAAGAAATTTTGTAACTAACCTTGATAACTGCCACAGGGGAAGCAAACAAGAATGATAAACACTCATTAAAACTAAAGCAATATTATCTAGGGACCACTCCATCTCTAAGTGCTGCAGAGTTTAATTATAGGTCACTCTTAATTAATCTAGAAGTGTTTCTTCTAGTTGGTTGGCTGTCAACAATAATTATATATTGTTTCAAAGGTGATTAAAAAAATTCTTCTGGAATTCAATAGTGCATTACAAATATACTACCAAGACATGGGAAGGGCAAAACTTGATGCCATAATATCCATTCACCCAGGATGAATGCTTACAAATAAGTTAAATTAGACTCGTTACTGGTCATCTCAGTGCATTGCTGCACATACCTAGAATAATAACACTGATATGCTGCTTAAATACAACTAAAGCTCTTTCCTTTGTTTGCAGAAAAATGACAGTTTAGGCCTTCAAGGACTCCATTTAGAAGAGCTTTGTTTTAAATTATTGGTATGTGTGGGGCTCAAGACATTGTCACATGGCCTAGAAGTTGCTATGCACCGTGCTGAATTTTAGGTACCCTACCTAGGTATGTAAATCAGGGTGCCAGCTAACTCATATTACTGATAAAAGGAAGTCATATTTTATACCATCAGCCAGAGTCTATCTCAGTTTGACTTCGGTTTGTAGTATCTCAGAGTCCATCTCAGTTTGACTTCGGCTTGTAGTTTCCCTGAATAATTTCTCTACTGGTCTAGCCAACTGTTTTCCTTATAATTTCCAAGCTGCATTTACCTGAGAGATGTGTCTCACCCTGGGAAGGGGAGATAAAAAATTGTGAAGTACATTTTAAACAACCTCAAGTCTTTCTCTAGTATTCATTATTTCCATAAGAGCCAGATTGGTGGTTAACAACCAACACACACTGGGCACAGTCTCAGGCTTCTGATTAAAAGTGAGGAAACCTGCGTTCTTCTGGTCTCCTCTCTGCTGTTGAATTTGGCCAAATAAAGCGCTGTCACTCAGCCTCCTGATCTGCAAATGGAGTGGATGACCCTGGGAGAGCTAGAGAAGATTCTATAGGAGCAAACAAGATGATACATATAAGCAAGGATGGCTTTTCCCCCCTCCTTCTCATGCACTAAACTGCAGATAGAATATTTCACAAGTTACTATTTTAAATTGTAAAAATATTAGATCTATTTTAGATATTTCATAGTTTAGATATGAAAGTTAGGCATAAGCAGTAGCCCTGGAGTGGATTAAAGACTTTGCCATGAATGTCTTCTTGCTCTTTGAGCTTTTCCAAATTGGCAGTATTTGTACTTTGCCTTCTACTGCTGCCCACCCACCACATTTGGTTTTATTTACTGACCTAATAAAGATTTACATTTATCCAATAAATTATGTCAAATTAAAAAAAAAGCAAAACATATATCTCTCAGGTCAGTTAAAAAATACCTATTTTTTTTTACTGTTTTGGGTTTTTTTTTATATTTTATTGACAATCCCTAATAGCATGGAACAAATATGATCATGTCAGGAAAGGTCAGTTTGAAACTAAACAAAATAGTTTCTCCCTGAAAGAACAGATCAGTGTCGAGTCATCGTGCTTAAAAATGTTCTCATATTTTTCAAACTGCTTGTTGTTTAAAACCTATTTCTTCCAGAAACTGAACTCACTTAGTATATCCTGGAAGAGTGCCAGACAACTTTGCAGATGACTACAGGCTGATAGCCTTGGGCCAAAGCACTACATTTCTATTGAGCTTTCATTAAAATAATAGTAGTACAGCAAATGCTGTGAAAGTGAAGGTAGTTTTCAGCCTGACCAAATGCCAGAAGTGGAATAATAATTTGGTTGAGAATAAACCCATAAATATGAATTGCAAGAAATGGCCAATAATAGACCCAAGAGTTCAAAAGAACCTTAGAGATTAAGGTTCTGAGCTGATGACTGCACTGCTGAGTATTTAAATCAGCTTCTGTATCAAAGATAAGTTTTCAGGAAGGTTTTGGTCCTAACCTGCAGAATTGTACTTCAGCAAGGTAACAAAATCCATTGATGGTGCAGCATAATTTCTCAAAATCTCCAAGATTTACCCTAACAGTGAAAAGATGCAGATCTGTGTCCTGCTGCTGAATGATAACAACACTGCAGATAACCTATATTAATGGGAAAAAAATAATGTTATTGATGAACACATAATTATTAGCTCTAAATTAGTAACAGCCATTTGGCAAGGAGAGTTTGAAAGTATAATTTTCAATCTTTAACCATGATCAAGAAGGGAAATAGAATATTAGTAGTTTATTAGAAAGGGATAAAAAGGAAAGGAAAAGTTTTAAAAAATGAAATGGTGTCTCATTATCTTGTTCTACAATACCAATATTGCCTAGTAAGACTAGAAATTTGAATGAGATGGTGGTGAGGGTTATCAGAGGAATGGGAGAGTTTCCCTATAAGGAAATATTACCAAGCCTTGAAATCTTTGACCTGAAAGAGAAATGACATAAAGGATGAGAGAAAGATTAAATGACTCGGTTTTTCTTATAGGATGAGAAGAGGAAAATAACCAATTTCATTTTCAGACATCTATTGTCTACCTTACTGAGCTTTTTATATTTTTGGTCTTGGCAGCTTGATGAGACAAAAAAATGTCCAATTTAATTATGATTTTATAAAAATTTCCTTCCTTTATATAAAAATAAGGAATTTGAGAAATTATTGAACAATAAAACCATCAGGGAATGGGATACACAAGCTCTTCAAGTTGCAATAAACTAAGGTTCCACAAAATCAGTCAAACCTACTGCAGGCAAGCTAAGAACTGCTCACTTTTGCTTTCCAGTTCTTTATGTTGTTTCCTTATCCATTTATTTACTATAAACATAGATAAGATAGTAGATTAACCGAGTCTTTGATCTCATCCATGACTACCTTTAGGCACTGAGCTGTAGTCCCTAACTCAGACTAACTTTCCATTAAAGTCAAGCTTACTGCTCAGGCTGAAAGCAAACTCATCTATTTTCTGTGATACCTCTCTCCTCCAAACCGAGGAGCCTGAAGTTCTGCTGCTCTGCAGTTGCAGAGACCACGGTGGAATTCTAGTCTGAAAACAAAATTGAAGCAGGTGATGCATGAATGCAGTTCTTCATCTCCTTTCATGAACATAACCCTAGACTGCTTCTGCAGTTGAAAAATACCTCCAGGTTTCTCTGGGGCCTTTAAAAATCTTTGCTGTTATGCTGATGCTAACACATTTGTGAAGTCCTAGAACCCCTTATCATTTAGAACAGCAAAAAGTATTGTGTGCATACATTTGCATGATGAGTTACCAGTCAATATATCTCTGATGACTGCTTGACCCCATTATCTCTTCTTTCTTCTGAAACATTTTTAGACTGTACACTCTTAAAAGGATTAATGTACTTAGATGCTGTTTAGTGTGACAAGGGAGATAAGGGTATGAAAAAAACATAGTATTAACTGAGTAATTCAGCAGAATTATGAGGAAAATACCTCAGCCTGACTGCTGCTTTAGGATGATCGTTGATAAACAAATGATCCTCATGTTGATAGTGATATGACCTTTCTTTGGTATTTTCAGACATCTAAATGGGACTAAAATGATTTGTAGGCAGCAAAACAGCAAGCTGATCACCAGCTTCCAGTCAATGGAGATAAAGACTACAGCACATCTGCTTGAAGAGATTATGGTTGACTTGCTTGCATACCAATACACAACCTTCCTGGAGCTGCTTTAAGCTTCCGTCATGGAGAGCCATAATGAGCTCAAAAAGGTTTTTTCCTATGTTTGACAATGTTGTCTTTCTCTTGATACTGGGAAAGGATCTTTCAAGATTAAGCTGTTAGAGTAACTGATAGGTTTACTGTTCACAAAACTGTCCTCAGCAAGGTAGCAAATTAAGCTGAACATTGTAGTTATCAGCTTTAAAAAATTGAAGTTATCAAATATGTCTCTTTACATGAAGAAAGCCTGCAGAGATGGGGTCTTTTACCATATGTTTTCTGTAATCAGAAGCAGAAAGCTGGTAGCTCAGTTTCTTTTGATGGTAATAGGAGATTTTTAGTAGTGAAAGAGAAGGCAAAAAAGGAGATATCTAGAGTGCTATATGTACTCAGTATTTTTACACCAGCTTAGTTTTTACCTCTGAGTGTGAGATAATAGTTACTCTTTCTTGCATAGCCTAGCAATGTTCACTTTTTTTCTTTCACAGTTTGTAGCTATTCCTTGTCATCCACAGTGTCTGCACTTGTTCATCAGGGTTTTACTTTCTACATTTACCATGTGAGGGTGAAGTATGAAATGACTGCATTTCCTGTCCACAGGACTGGTCTGTTAGGCAGAGTTTCTGGAAAGGTCTTGCAAAAAAACACAGGAAAAGGTCTTGCAAAAAAACCCTAATGCGGGCACCAGGGTTGTATGTGATCACTGAAGCTGTGGTTAAAGGAAGAGAAATTAGAAACCTACCCATAAAGATAAAAATATATGCAAATGTATGGAAATTTATCTTTATTGTGGAAGCAGTATATATATTTTACCTAACAGTTTCTTAACCTTCTTTTTCAGGAGGGAGTGGGTGCTGTTTTTGTTTTCCGCAAGGGGCAGATGACAGTCAGCAGGACTCTTACGGACCTGATCTGAAACCTCCTGATCTAAATGTGTGGTGATAACTGCCATTAACAAATTTACTGGTTGTCATAGTGCACAGTCCAGGAAAAGTAAATATAAAAATTTAGTTTCAATATTTTCTTAACAAAATATAGGAAAATTGGAAATACTGTGGAGATTGCCTTTAATTAGGCCTGGCAAGGCTTGGAGAACTTTTAAGTAATTTAAACACTGCTATTATCTATTTTATTGGTCTTTTTGCTTCAGTTTCTTTCAGTAATCTACTGTGTTTGAACTCAGAGAAATGCTGTGAGAAACCTCTTCTGACAAAGGTGCTTTGGGAAGCAGGTTACCTGTCAATTGTACAAGTATTGACCTCTCATCTAACAAGATTGTTTTATGTTTTTGAGGGATTCCTATCTCTGTGTGGCCAACAGTATCATACTTATCATTGTTTACATAATAGATTCTGTGTGTGTGCAGAAGCTGGTTTTCCCAGCACTCTTGCTGCTGGATCCCTCCATGGAATCTCACACAATTAATTTTGATGTTGTGGTTACCACCAATAAACTCCCTTTTGATTTATCCATTATAACATTACCAGCGTGACTCTGCCATTACTCATATCATGCTTTGTTCCTTGTATCACTTGTTACCTTATCTTGCACTGTTACATGAAGTTGCTTATTATTATAATTATTACTATTATTACTATAATTTTCCATTATTTCTGAAGGGCTCTGAGCCAGTTTGGCTTTATCTGCATCTTGTAGCTGCATTTTTGGAAATGTAGATGATGCAAAATAAGGGTATGGAAACATTTTCTCTAATTCTTTAAAACCATGCTATAGTTCTTGGTTTTATTGCTCAGTTGTTCTTTCTCATTTTGATATTTTGGCATTGAAAAGCTTTAAGGAAAGTATCAGTTAGATGAGTTCTTAGTGTCCATTCCAAACAGAAAAATTTTGAATACTTTTTGGCTATCTTATGTGAGGATGGGTGTATTTTTATTGTTTCCAAAAGTAGTCATTGTAAAGTTGTTTTCATACTTTAAAATTGCCTCTTCACTTTCATTAAGCAGCTTGAGAAGTTGTAATATATTATTTAGAAAGGTTGTGACCTTGTTTTTCTATGAAGATGTCAGTTACCTCTCATTTCCAGTTTTTTTTTCCTTCTTGCAGATTTGTATTTCTGGAAGTGTTTGCAGTTTCAGTGTACTGTTCTACAAGGCCAAATATATTATACATGTATTACTCTGCATGCTGAATAGAGCTGGGATTGTTTAGCTTTCAGAAGAGATGACTCAGGGGGGAATCTTAACAACATTTAAAAATACCTGATGAGAGGGAGTAAAGAGGCAGACCCAGGCTCCTCAGTGTTGCCAAAGTGAAATGATATGAAGCAATGGGTACAAACTGAAATATAAAAACTTCCATTTGAACAGACTTTTTAAACATCAGAATGATTGAACACTGGGACAGTGGTCTCCAGAGAGGTTGCAAATTCTATGTTCTTGGAAATATGCAAAACCCAGCAGAGCAACCTGTTCTAGCTGACTCTGGTGTTACTGGGGGTTGGACAATGTCAGCAGCACAGGCCCCTTGCTCACTCTGCCATTCTGTGACACTATCAGAGTGAGCAGCACTTTGGATTACTGCAGGGCCTCTGTAAGACACTTCCAGCTCCAAAAAGTGTTTTCAAAGGGACTCTTTGATGTGGCAAATATATTCACACACAACGATTTCTGAGTATAATACACACAGAGCAGGAAGAATTTTTCCATGTACAATTAGGAGTCTAGTAAGCTGAATTATACTTCAAAGAAGGAGAAGTTTAGTCTGAATAGGAAGAAAAAGTATATAGAATTTGCTCATTTCTGGCACAGAATTCTGTGATAAGGCAAAAGTTTGCGTGTTTTTTTAAATGATGTTAGTAACCTGCTCAGGTTTTTATTTTTTTATCATCATTCTTTCTGTGATTCCTAGACTAGGCTTCAAAATTTCAAACACTGTACAAATGCTCAATTAAATATGACCCTTCCCCAGAAATGCATGCACAGAATTGATCAAAGTAATAGGATGTGAGTTCAAAAAATATTTTTGCAATATAAGATCACTTGTAGTTAAGTTACTTCCAGTTTAAAACCCGCATCCTGAGGCATACTGATGGGGCATATGGTTGGCAGGAAGGGAGAAACTGCGCAGAAAATCTGTTGTACACAAATCCTAATAATATTCCACAGAATAAACCCTAAATTTGCAGTCTTTGATATTTTGTATTCATTTTTAAAAATCGCATTCTCCAACAATTATTTGTCCAAGTACCATTTTTTGATTCTTTCCCTTGGTCACCATCTGGCCTCTTGTCTGATCTCTTTTCCCCACGTTACCATCTGCTTTCTCTGCTTTCTGACCTTCCTATTTCATTCCGTCCGCTAATTTCATTCTGCTTCTTTCTGCAGTTTTCTCATCTCCTCTGTATCTCAGCCTGAAGTTGTTTCCAGCCCACTATGGTGTTATTTTGAAAGCTAAAAGTGGAGTGAAGGATTGTTGTGTTTATTTGCTACCCCTGGTAGATAACTGCAATGTAAGAAGTGAGAAGCTACTTATTTTATCTTGTACAATACCACCATCCGCTGGCAGTACCTCCTTCTTTCCCTCTGCATTTCACTGATGGCTACAGTGATATGCAAGTAGCTCCTGTCTTCAAAATTTACCGAGAATTGCAATTTAGAAGGCCACCTAACTTAATCTTTTACTAGGAAAAAATAAGCAACTGCAGTGTAGCTTCTTTCTACCTCCCACCAGATTGTGTTAACATGAGGGTTTATTTAGCTTCTTTTCAGACATCCTTTTAATTTCTACTTCTCATTCTTCATTGATACCTTGAGGTTCCCAGAGTGGCCCCAGCCTCTTCATGCTGCAATGCAATGAAGGCCCTCGCTTGCAGATGTGGGCTCCAGAAACCAGGCTCTGCTGTCAGCTGAGCTCGATGCTCTGCTCAATACTGATGGAAGAGGATGTGATCTGTGGGTTCCTCCCACCTTAGCCCTGAGATGATTGAGCAGTGAACTGGGACTCCTCACCATTCTGATCTGAGACAGCAGAGAGTAGTCCTGCTCTGGGATCCAACAGCTTTTCGCATCACACTGATGATCAGCCAGACAAATGGTTTGGGGGAGCCAGCTCAAGGCTTATTCTGGCACAGAGGAAGTTAAAACCAGCAACTTTTCTGTATAGTTTCATACTTGTGTGAGACACACTGGCTGGCTGCGTGTCCTTATTACCAGTTCAGGGCTGCCTCTGTGTTATGCACTTGTTAGAGGCAAGACAAGGCAGTGCCTTTGTCCCTATACAATTCACACCGTAGACATCAGACTGCTTTCTACAGTTCCGGTAAGGAACAGTGCTGCTCTGTGCCATGCATCCACCTTCTGCAACTCCCTGTTTCCTTTCTTACAGACTCTGAGCTCAGCCTCACTCCAGACTCTTTCTGTGTGCCTCTTCTCCCTCCCTCTGGCCATCTTTAATATCTACCCCCTGTCCTTTGTCTTTTTGTCAACTAATCCCTTACTAATTAAATTCTGCCTGAAGGACAAGTAAACAAAAGTAGCTGAACTGACATGAAATTTGCAGGCTCTTATTCCTTTTGCTCTGTTTGTGTGCTTAATCCTCTCTCTAGTTTTATCTGCTTGTCTATTTAGATAAGAAACTGTTGTGGAATAGGGATGCTGTGTGTGCATTGCACAAGCTCCACTTCCATAAACACTGTGGTAACAAAAATATGCTATTATCACACTGTATTTGAAGGTCACCAGAGGCTGCTCTTGCCATGCCTCGAGGCTGTTAGTGGCAGCTATTTTACTGCTGTCTGAGATGTGTTTGGGATTCTGCTTCTACAAAAAGGTGTTTATTTTGTGAAACTGATCACTTTCTCATCAGGCTGGAAGCTTTTTTTTTTGGTCTCAGATGCCTTACCAGATGCTAGATTCCATGAAAATGTTCCAGGAGAATTTTGTAGACCAGCACTTTAAAACAAACAGATCTCTTTAACCTATCTTCACATGTGAAGACTCTGTGTTAGCTCCAACTTACCCCCTCAGATAGCTTGAATAACTTGGGATGAAAGCAAAATAATAGTGTCTTTGGAGGGATGTCACTGCCCTGTGTTTCCTCCATTTGCCACATATGCCTCTGTTTTCAGTTTGAATGTGCATTTTTGAGAACTTCTGTAACTTGTGTAGCAGTTCCAAAAGTCCATCTGTGTTTACGTGCAGCTAGTGTTGAAGCTAGTGTAGCCGCACACACTCAGCAATTGCTCAGAAAAGAGAGACAAGAAAAAAAAAGCTGCCAGGCAGTGCAAAGCTCCATATTAACATTTTAGCAGTGACTTAATTATCTAATTTAAACCAAGCATGGTCATACCTATTTAATGCACAGAACACCTGAAATCCTAGGTTAACATCTCTCACAGAGAGCCCATGCAGGATTTTAGCAGCTGTCTTGTCTTGCCCTACAGTCTCTACATGGGTAAGTGTGGTCAGGACATGTGAAGAAGTTCCTGCTTTCTTGGGACTTAAGTTTTCTCTGAAAGTGATTTGTGGGCTCTCCATGAGGCCATTTGCTCAAATACCTTGGAGGTGTTTATCAGTCAAATGGTCTTGCTTTGTAGGAGTTCTGTTAATAAGATGTTGGTTTTACCCTAGGAAAGGGATAAGCATATGATTGCCTGGACTTACAAGAACAAGGTGAACGCAACATTCTGTCCTACCTTGACTGTCAAATTGGTATTATTCCCTGTTTAATATCCATACATTTTTTCCTATTTTCTTATTTTCATACATGAAAAACATGTCTGCATATCTTAGTGTTGAAGTTGGCTCTCTGTTCTTGGCTGGAAAGAATTAACTATGTTGGGAAATCCAACACATTCTTAGGAACAATCCAAAAGAATACTTCACTAAGCTAAAATTCCCTAACTGGCATTGTTGTGTCTTAGTAGTAATGCAATCTAGACAGCTGACTTTAAAACAGAACAGTACTTACTTAGCAACATTTTTTGGTGTGTGTTAAGGGCTTTCATGAATGTGCTTGTGGGATGTCTCTGGTTGATCTGAATTCCAGGTCAGCATTTCGGGTTAGACACATAGGGCAGGGTGCAATACAGATTGTTGATATTCAGACTTTCTAACTGCCAAGAGGGACATTTTCCCACATTGGTATTTTCAGGACTGTAGTTTCAGGATTTCGGCTGTCTGGATTAGGACTCAGACATTTGTCACATCTACTCCTGCAACACAGAAGTAGGACATAGTTTATACCAGAGAAAGGATTTAAGGGTGAGATGCTGGCTTTCACAGAAAGTCTAACACTGTTAGTATTTGAAGGCATCACTGGCCACTTTTGAGCAAATTTACATTTTTATTTTAAACTCTGTGCTATAAAACATAACTTAGCTGTCAGTAAAATTTCCAGACAAACTGGGACCCATGAAGGTCAGAAAAGAGAGGTTAATTTACATAGATTAAAAGAAGGAGTTCTTGGCATTATGGAAATGATTAGAAAAAAATCACACTCTGATTAGCAAAAATCTCTCATGATGACCAAGTTTACATCCAGAAGAGTAATATAAAAGCAAATGTAAAAAACTCAACAAACCTACAAAATAAAAAGAGGGTGGAATGCAGCTATTGTGATGAAATAAAATGGATCATAAGGAAGAAGTAGATACAGAAGAAATAGCAGGTCTAGTAGTAGCAAACACTTAATATCAACAATGAGAAAAACAGAAATGATAGAAAGCAATGGAATATAATGTTATATATAAGCATTCAGGAAACAGATGTAGTTTTTACCTAAAATATCCTAGAACTTTGCAAAACCAGACAAGAGAATGGGAGACATGGACTGAGTTCTTACATATACTCTACAAATCCATGAATAGGACCACTGTCAATATGCCTACATCAGTTATGAAAGGGAGCTAGTGTACTCTATGTTCTTCCATAATATAATTCTTTGAATCTAGAAACTGGCTTCTGTTCTGCTATAGTATGACAGTCTGATCAAATTTTTATCATATGTAATACCCTCTTATCAGTATTCAATTTTCTAATGCAGTAACAAAGTCTTATCACATATGTGACAAGATTCCTGATAATGAAGGTGAGATAGATAAAGTAACATGGTAAAAAATTTCAAATACATTAGAATTCTCCCAGCAAGACTTTTGATACTGATTTCCTGATGTAACTTGGAAATAGTGCTTACCCAGCAAATTTCACAGCAAAACAAATAATAAGCAAAACTGGTGAATAAAAACATTTCACTACTGAATTTGTAAAAGCTATATTGGAGCCATGTGCTCTGCATGCCTCATGGGAACAGACTGGATAAAAATGGAATTCACTAGAAGAATGCTGATTGCATATACCTAGACTTAGGTATAAGTGATTTACCTGGCAGAAAAAACACTTTTATGTAAGATAAAGTATTGGCTATCACCATGAGGATGATTGAGAAGCATAAAACAAAGATACAGAGCTCCTTATTCAATATTATAGAGCCTACCAAAAGGTACAGAAATGTTTCTGTAATGCATCATCATTACTTCACAATTGGGTCTTTATTCACAATGGAGGAGAAATGTTTTCAAATTACATTTTGCTTTTCTGCAAGAAAGCAGTTAATGGCACATAAATTTAAATTGTTATGAATTATGTTACACACTTAATTTTATTGCATTCATTAAATTATATTACTTTCCACAAAGAACAGTGTGCTGTAGAATAGTTGTCAGTTTAAATGTTTTGTAAAAGTAACTGAAAAGTCCCACATGAGGCTTAATAATTTTCTTCTACAGAACTCAGATATGAGTGCAAACAGTTCTTCTGGAAACTTGCAGAGACTGAAGACAGGGCTTCTGCTAAATGGGAAGAAAGCTTCTCCTTCCAGAAAATTGCACAGATCCAGCAACAGCAGATAAGTATCTTATATTTGCATTACTGAGTCTTCTTGTAAACGTCTTAGTAGACTGGGTTTGTGCTTTTTTAGTGAAAGTGCATTGCCTTTCAGCTCTTAAATTAGCTTTATTCTAATTCCCATTAACACACAACAGATGGAGAGCTATAAACTGAAGGGTCCTGTAACTAAGTCTGCCAAGTGTACTTGTGTACAAAGGAATTGATTCAATCATTATTTTTGGCTTGATTTCTACAAAATGGTTTATAATTGACTTAAAGTACATGATCAGTTTCATAAAATCTACTGATTCAACTTTTGAGCAGAGTGTAGCTTACCTGCATGTGTTCGTCTGTCTGAAGCCCTGGGTATCTTCCTTTCTAATGTTCATCGTTTTCTACTGCAATATAATACTTACTTGTTTAGATTGTCTGCTGTGATTTACAGTGGCAGAAATCTTAAAATGATAAATAAGTGGCAAGGAGGTGGTATAAACAGTATACCAAGATGAATTAGCTATTTGCTTTGGGTTCTGTATTTGTATCTGTTCTGGATTGTGACTGGATTGTAAAAGTAGGTTCTCGTTTCAGAGATATCTTAACATTTTTTTACAAAAGATTTCAAATGCATCTGCTCTTTACAAAAGTTGGTGCAAATTTAGTATGGGAATGTATCATGACATTATCTCAGAAGCTCTTTTATAATATATAGTTTACTTATGTCATATTATACAGAATATAAAAATAGTGAAAAGAGCATCAAGTAAAAGGTTCACTAAAATTTTTTTTTGCTGAGGCGCTTGTTGAGGGTGAGGAAAGTGACAGTCTGGCACATGTTCATAACAGAAAAAACAATATCAGCGAAATAATAAGAATACACATATTTGTTAGTTTGCAGAGATTAACTTCCCATCAAAATGCCATAATTTCTTACAGTTCTATAGAAAAGCAATTAGAATTGTTTCTACAGTTGTTGCTTTTGTTACCTTTACAGAGATTTCTTTACAGAGAAAAATGTCTAATATCAGGGAATTCTGATGTTTCTGGACATATTTCCACTTCATAATATAAAAGGATTTTGTGAAATTCAAATGACAGCTACTGAATAATTAGGGAATATAAAACTGTTGTACAGCACACATTCAGTTTACCACCTGAGAGGGCAGAAAAACACCTTTTCTCCCCCATTCTTCTGAGGCTTATTTCATGTCCACAAATTCAGAATGGATACTTTGATACTGATGGTTAATGCTGAAAATTCATGTTTGTTGAGTGCACTACAAAAATGCCTTCCTTTTGTTGACACAACCGATAATATCAGTTCTTTTGATATAATGCAAATGGACCTGTTCTACTTTAATTGTGCAGTCAGTGCTCCTGTTGAAGTTATTTATAGTCTCTAGGGAATCAGTGTGCAGTTTTTTTTAAACCTGAGTTTGTATTTTAAGACTTATTTTTTGCATTTTTAAGGATTAACTAATTTTTAGTTAGATTTGAGGGGGGATTGGTTATAAAATTGCTGAGTCTGGAATTCCAATCTAATGAGAAACCACAGCTTATGAGAAAATCAACAGGCTTTCATCCCCACAGAATCTACTTATGAGAAAACCAGAAGGTTTTCATCCCCACAGAAATGACTTCATTATTCTGGAGATTGCCTATTGCATAAGGAGGATGAATAGAGAGCAAATGCCAGAGCTGTACAAAGGCACAGACTCAGGTGCAGAGGGGAAGTACAGATGTGCATATGGCCCATGAACGATCAATTGGATCTTTAATTGTCGCTGGTAAAGCTATTAGTCTAAACTGGACAATGTGAGAGAGCTGGCTTAAAGGACAGTCGACAGCATCTTGTCCTACTGAATATAAGGAATGATGCTTTTAAACTGGGATTAGCTAGCTGATATTTCTGGATATGTAAACACCTGGATTACATCTTCAAAATGGTAAACAACAGGCCTTCTTAAAGAGGAGACCTGTTAACAGGATAGTATCAAGCGTAAATACAACAAGCAGACTTCCCAGAACTGACCTAGCTCAGCTTTGTGTTGTTTACCAGGGACTACACCTCGTGCAGAATCCTACAAAGTGCGCAGGGACATCTAATGACCAAATCAGAGACTGCAACTAAACACACTCAGGCCACCTGAGCACACAAGATGTAAGAAATGTACACAGGAGAGGCTGGGGTGGGTGCAGGCAAAGCAGATATCCAGAAAATTACCTCACACACATGCAAGTATTGCTTTATATAATACAAAGAAAATTGTTACCTGAATAGGAATGCTGAATGAGGCTGTAATTGAAACAATCCTGACCAATGCAACATTAATGCTGATTGAAACAACCTAAAGCCAACCAGCTCCCATCCCCTGTATTTTTACAACTGTACAGCATACAGTGTGTAGTTTTAAAATGACAGGATGTATCTATATGTAAAAAATCAGAGTACTGCTTATATAGGAAAATCGTCTCAGCAATCTACTTAAGGCATAAAGCTTTGAGGAAGTGTAATTAGACTAGTATTCTGGGAATTTAGAAAGCTGGATTGAATTTTGTGTTCATCTACAGACAACTGTGTGACCTTCAGAAGAGTCTTTGGGTAAGATCGCCAAGGCTGCAGTGAGGAGGAGTTAGAGGCTTAAAAGCCTTTAATGATCTGGAGCTTTGTCGATCAGTCTAACTCATTTCCATAAAACTTCACTGTCTAAAGGCAGTATTGGGAGGATGGAGGTGTTAAAACTGTGCTTTTATGGTAGCATGAGAGGTACCACAGCCATTTCAAAACTGGAAGGCTGTTCTTGTGCACAGTTGCTGACAACACCTCTATCTTCAACAAATGCATGCAGGTGCTGGATTGAATCATAATGGTATAGATTTTCTTTCTTGCAAGAGAGAAGTAGTTTTCTTATGAGTTTTTTTTAGGTATCAGATAAGACAACTTCAAGTCTAGGTTAATTATGAGACTAAAAACACGGGCAAATGAATTTTTAGCTGGTTGGTTCTGTTTTCATCAGTAGATGACTCCTCAGTTAGTGTGAATTGTTATAAAAAATTTCGTGGTACTCTGATATTATTAAGACTGTCTATCATTACCTGCTTAACTATTTTTCTAGGATTTATAAAACTCCTACTTTCCACAAAAATAATTTAAAAAAATAATCCATGACAGCTTTTTTCAGTGTTAGACATGTCAGTGGACTCTGGGGACACATTCTCTTACTGTATAGGTCTTTCTGTTGCTTTTTAGTCATTGATGTAATGTTTCTCCATGCAATTTCTTTTTCTCTCAATAAGATCCATTAGAAAATTTCTCTCCTGAGGAACAAAAGCAAATTTCTGCCTTTGAACAGTCTCTCTGTATCTTTCTCTTAGAAAGTGGATTTTCAGAAATCATCTTTATCATCTTTTCAGCAGTTCCTGAAGTATAAGTGATAACTTATTTGTAGAAAACAGAAGGACTGTTTTAAGTTTGTTTACATAAGACTAGAATAAGAATCTTACTTTTGGATTCAAAGAGATTGCTTGAATTTTCCTGCACTGATCCAGTTTGCACTTTTCTTTTAAAAATTCTTTAAAATTTCTCTCTAAAATTATTAGAACCTTTCAAACAGAGATCTGTAGATATAGGCAGCAGAAATAGTAGGGAAATGTCTTTATCCCTGGCTTATAACTATCAGTTTGTCTACACTGTTGATTTTTAAAAGAGAAGAAAGCAGTAAAAAAAAGGAAAAAGGAAATTATTTTAAAAATTAATAATAATTCTTTTCTCTTAAGAAAGGTTGAATTGATGGCAGCAATGGTGTGCTCCTTTCCTGATTAAAATTTTAAAATATTTAGTTTTGCACAGTGGTAAATGTGTTTTGTTTCTTTGGCATCAAAGGAGTCATACCATCTTACGTTATCACAGAATTTGTCCCAAAGTATTTATATAAAAATACGTATAGATATACTGGCTGCTGTAAAGTATTTTTACTCACATCTGTTCTGTTTGTCTGTGATTCTATAAATAACCTTTAGTGGAACACCTAAAGGAATTAGGTTGAGCAGTAAGATGGTAAACTTAATTAACGGCTGATGTAGGCAATGGAATTGTATTATCAAAAATAAGTGGAACTTCTCCTAGCTCTCACTGGGGTCTGAATACAGAGACACAAAGATTCAAAGACCTGCCCATCCCTGTTGATACCTCAGTGACACGTAAGACAAGGTAGAGGCTACCCCAAATAGAAAAGAAATGGTCCAGAACTTATGTAAAGTTTTAATGTAACTTAATGGGATACATGTCTTTGGAATATTGTGTTTGATTCTATCACCTTTCCTATATAACACTTCTTCTAGAATCTTTAGCAAGAAATTTTCCTGTTTTGGGCTTTTCCCAGCAAAATAATCTGATGTAATGATGATTTTTTTGAGGCTTAATTTATAGATGCCTGTGTCTTGACACCCCTAGTTGGAGGGTGATATAATAGGTGCAGAGCACTGTTATTACAGTGGGCATTGACAATGTATCAGGCTAAATATTTTTCTTGATTTGTCTATCTCTTACCACTGGAGCCAATGGCAAATGTTCAGGGGAAAAGTAGAAAAATAGAGTAACTAGGAGTACTAATAGTAATCATCCACAGAATTTTTGGAACCTCCTGAATAATATTTATGGGATTTTGCTTTTATTTTTTTTTAAACAAATATCCAAGGCTGCCTTCACACTTAAGCAAAGGATTCAGACTGACAGATCTGTCACAGTGCCTTTGCTAAACCTGTGAGCTTCTGAATCACCAGTTGAAGGCCAGACAGATAATTCTGGGTCATTTCAGGCCTGAGATCTCAACTGTGGAGTGGCAGAAGCATTCTGGAGACTGTGTAAAGCTTTGCTGAAGTAAAATGTGTTCAGTAGATGTAATTGATGCTGTTGTTGCTATTTTAAAGTGAATATCCTTGAGTCTGATTGCCCTGGAGAACTTCAAGGTCTTAGTCAAGGCCTGGCTTACTGCCTTTTCTCAAGGCAGCACTACCAGTACCATCTCACTTCCACTAGTTGGTTTGTGGGTTAAATACCTCTCTTGAAAATATCTGGGAAATAAATGCCTCAGTTCCATCTGTTTTTGTGGGGATTAGCGTTGATTTAATTAAATCTGTTTGCATTTTTAGCATTTCACAGGCCACATCCTGAGGGGAATTAAGACTTTGCTGCACTCTGGCTTCACTAGAGTCTCTCACAGAGATGTAACACAAAGGAGCTACATTTCTTCTGAATCATGTCCATCCCTGTAATAAATTACTGGTTTTACAGTCCACTGTAGCAGGGGAGTAGCTCTAGAAGCACTAATGCTTTGAAGAAGTGCTTAGACAGTGGTCCAACCGGGTTGCTTTGTTCCTGTTAAAGAAGGATTTAGTCTGAACGGTTGGAATGTTTAAGCAATAATATGGCTTGGAAGTTATTTATCTGAGTATGTTATGGTAAACCTCTCATCTCTTAGAGCTATAAAAAGTCTGCATATTTTTCTTGTAACCAGAGTTTCTCAATAATATATACACAGGTTATATAAATACATTAAGCTACAATTTTCATGCCATTGAAGGAAAATTCATTATTCAAATGTTTCTATTCTACCATGGGGTATATGTGATTTCAATAATTTTTTGAAATTGTTTCAAGCCCTTGAAAAATTCTTGGCTTCAGGCTGTTTATTTTTTTGCATTATACATTTCTTAGTCATTAAAGGTAAGTGGAAACATTTGCACATTCTGGAAAAACTGAGAGCTTGCTGAAGTACTTAGCCACATTTTGTGGCTTCAGAATTGCATTTTTAAAACAACTTTTTGATAATTTTACAGGAAGGGTTCTATGAATAAAGTTTCTTTATGCAGTTGTATATGGAAAGGGTAGTTTTTGTTAATGTAGTCACCTTGTTTAACCAAGAAAGTAAATTCTAACTTACTATGATAAGTAAAAGAAACACAATTGGAATTTCCTTTTAATTTGAAAGATAACATTATGTTCAGGGTTTCATGTGAGATCTCTCTGTCATGGAAGAAGAAATTTGTCAACTCTAGTTCATATTTGTCTTCTGTCTTTCTTTCCTCATTTTCTTTTCAGAGGCAGTGCTTTTAAATCCTCAGATATGTAACTGAACACTGAAGGAGCACTGTTATTTAGCATTTCGTACGTTTGGGTGTTGTGAAAGACTGAGGTGATGAGACATTTCTCTTACGTTGCAGCAAGAACTACTGCTATGAAATTCCAGATTGGTTTAGGTAATGATTTGGAAATTATTGTCCTTTTTCTGAATTTAAGTTCATGAAATAAATGGAAGAGACATAGAGACTGTGATGTATAAATGTGATAAAATTTTAGCAGTATGCAATTGCCTCAGAAGAAGAAATTGTTTAACCTGACGGCTACTTTTTTGTGCCGTGTTTGAATTTGATTACAGGTTTGAAGTTTTGGATGGCATACAAATTATATTTAAACATGCAGAGACACACTTTAGCACTTAATAGGTAAGCTGGGAAAATGAATGATAGGCTGTAGAACTAAAATCTACTGTCCCGTGTTTTTTCAGACATATGAGGTGTGTTTCTGAATGCTGACTCACACCTCTTAAGATTTGCTTTAAATACTTGTGACTTTTCAATCTGAGTTCAAAAAATATGAGAAGCCTTTTCTCAGAAGTGTAACAAGCAGAGGTCAGATCAATCTAAAATACTGTTTTGCTGGAACTTTATTAATGTCAGCATCAGGCCAGTTCTGCTGCATTCTTTTTCCTAGTAAGCTCTTAAATTCTCCTAAGTTTTTAAATTCACTCATCAGGTGATATTTTATTTTTCACAAGGTTCCTGTCACTCTGCAATGCCAAAAGATATGAGAAATAGGGCAAACATTGGAAAAACCCATTCAGCGTGACCAAGCTTTTAAAAAATACCGTCTAGCTTTCCCATACTTCTTTTTTACTGGCTTTAATTCACTAATTGAGTTACTGTTTTAATAAGTTTTTTTCTATCATTAATGTTAATTATTGAGTTGTGACAATGAACTTAATATTGCATAGGAATGCAACTGTGATACAGAAGTACAGAAGTCATAATACACTGGTAAAGAGTCAAATAATAAAACCTTTCGTCTCAAGAGAAAAAAAATATTCACTGGTTTTGTAATCTGAATATTTTTGCACCAAAATGGTTTTTATTTTGAGTCTGACTTTTCAGACATTTTTATGGCACCAACTCATTCATTCCATGCTATGGGTATGCTCTGAAGAGTGTCTGCAGAACATTTGGAGTAATTCTACTTTTCTAAGAATTTCTATCAGGCAATTTTTTTGTATCGCTGAAGATCACATATACATAATGTCTGCCTCCCTTCATCGGACCTTGTGTTCTTAGCTAGGTTGGTTAAATAAATTATTAAAGTTCAATAAGCTGGTAGCTATTAGAGCTTAGACAAGCGAGAGCTGAATTGGGACCATTATTTCTCTTGAAGGTGATCGCAGATGTATAAATTGAAGAGATGTATAATTGAAGAGATTGTACAAGCTGAAGAGTTGTATAATTTTTTTCATGATTAACATCTATGAAAAGCTTCACTAGTTGAATTTTCAAATGAGATCATACTCTAAAATGACAGGAGGGAAAGTGTTGCTTGTATGTCTGTGGATCGTGAACAGCATTTGAATAAAATCTGCAGTTTTTATGCTTTTCAAAGTAAACATTTTTTCATCTTTCTGAATGAGAAATACAAATTTAGTTATGTTCTCTCACATACAAATTGCAAACTTGTTTGAAGAATGATTAGACTGAAATGACAAGGAGACACTGGAGTCACTTGAAAAATTAATAACTTTGAAAAGTTGTCTCCGTCTGCTTGTTTTACCAAAGTAACAGCAGTAATCTGCAAGGGCTCTTGTAGGCCTGTCAGCTGACATTTTAAACTGATGTCATTCATAGTACAAGGTCCATGAAAGTTTTTCTTATGAAAGAAGGAAAATTTAGATATTTGATAAAAAGATTTCTTTGACTGATATTGGAAAGCCTTTATATTGCAGGCCCTATATAGGACCAGCATTCAAAAACCTCCTCTGTGCCTTCTTTTCCTAAGGCTGTACAAGTCAATTTCTCTGTCATTTTTCACTGCACCTTGTGCTGTGGCCCTCGACCACCCTGGTGGCTCTCACTGAACTTGCTCTAGTGTGTTAATGTTTTCCTTGTGCCCTGGGAGCCCCAGAACAGGACACAGGATGCTGCACGTGGTCACACAAGCACTGCACACAAACAGAAATTCTGGTGCATTCAGTGGCAGATGAAGCTCACATTTGCCTGTGCGGGGGAGTACATCAGCCTAGTGGTGAACAGATCCTGCATGTCCCACCTTACATCACGTAGTGCTGAAATACTTAGTCACCATTCAGCCTTGATCAGTAACTGCATCAATCCCTAGAAGTTTTGGAAAATGTTCTTAACTTGAATAATTATTCTTCCCCTTTCTCTTTGCTAGCACAAAAAGAAGACAAGTCACTGTCTAGTGAAAGGCCTTTTCTAAAGTGAGTATCACAAAGTGATAGTGGCAAAGTACTTTGCTATGGCCTGGACCTAACCACTATCTAAGGAAGGTAAACAAATCTGTAAAAAAAATCTGCAAATTTTCTAAACTCAGTGTAACTGTCTTGTTTAGTAGTGGTGGTTGCATTTTTTATAGAAGGATCAATTTTATGTCTTCCTTTTCATAGAAGAAGCCTAAGGTTTTTATTTAATACTTGCTTAGTCCTATTGGCTTTCATCTTCCAGTTAGGACTAGCCTCCATCTCACTCAGTAATGTCAAATTTGTCATTATATACCTTTTGATTGAGCCTTTCTGTGGCCATCATTTCAAAGCCATCAGAGAAGCTTTTTGCTGAGGAATTAGTTCTGGGATGTATCTAAGGAAAGAAAGAAATTAGATAGTCCGTGTCTTACAAATTTTTCAGTTCTAGGACAATAACACAGAACTCCTATTTTTCATTAGGACTCATGTTTTAATAATTAATCTGTGTTAGATGTGAAGGAATGATTTTAAAACAGTTATTTAGTGACACAACTCTAAAACGTATTTGACTTTGCAGCAATCATGGCCATGTTAGAAGATATTCATATTGAAATTCTGTGTGTTAAGATGACAGATGCCACATTTCAGGCATTTTCATAATCATGGAAGCCTATTGAAAAAGAATAATAAATTTATTGATCACTTATTTACAACCTGAGAATTGAAAGAATCCCACTGTCATCCTCTCAGGATGGTAAAAGCATAATTTTATTTCTCTCCAACAATTATTTTTATCCAAAGATATTTAAAAATGTTAAGAGGGGACTAGGTTCTCAGTCACTTATTATGCTGACATTTTGTCATATTTTGGTTTTCAAGTCCTTGCACTCAGAATAGCTTACAAATTGTGAACTCTAGATAATAAGGATCACCCTGGAGGATTTTCTGCCTTTCATGTGTAAACAGCTCTGTGTCAGGGTTCACAGTAGAAGCAGTGATGTTATTATCTGCTAGGTCCAAATGCATTCTGAACTTAAATGGACCTGCTTCAAAGTAATAGGAGTTCAATATGGTATTTAATACAACATTGTTTGAAAGCTTTCTGTTGAATATGTTTAACTTTGTCCAGAAAACACAGAAGCACATACCTATCTTGTCTCATAAAAGACCAGACATCTTCCATTTTGTTTAGATCACTGGCTTCCTGTTGAAGCTTTGTTAAATTTACTCATCCGTGAAGCTATTTAGTATATGTGGTAGGCATTAACAGCTAATTTACACATTTGTATTTCAGATCAAGTGTTAACATGCTATTGAGGATTAACCGTTCTCCTTTCTTTCTTTCGGTGAATTAAAATACTTTCACTGCAATAAAAAACTGTCAGGAAAAGAAATTAAGTTTTTGTTGTGTTCCACTTGTGCTTTTTGAAGAAATGTGTGTTTGAAAGGGGAATCTTTCCTCCTAGATACAACTTAATACAACTTGTCCTTTTGCTATTGCTTGAACGGCAGATTCTTATGTTTATGATATTACACTCACACTAGCAGAGAATGTATCTTCTCAAATAACCTTGGATTGGCTAGGGACACTGCAGGATTAATAAGAAAAAGATGCTGACTGAAAAATAAGCAAAATTTATTCTGAAATTAATAGCTAAAACAAGAACCCTGAAAATCATAAATATGTTTCTATTACTTGGAGTTAGGGAGAGAACTGAATTTCAGTGTCTATGATTTCATTATGAAGGTATTTCTCTGCCATAAAATATTTTATTTATGGACTTTATGTGTGAAATTCATACTTAAGCCCAGTTATGGTGAAGGCTAGAATTAGGAAAATTGTTGCTTAGGAAAATGGCTGAAACATCAATTTTGCTATTTTGGGCTTGGTGTCCCAGGATATACTTCATCTGCATGTGCTGAGTGAAGCTCTGCTCACCTCAGACATAGAAGGAAAGGAAAAATGAGGGATAAAGAAATAGGCAGAGGTACAGGATTGTTGTTATATGAGAAAACACTAAACATGGTGATCTTACAGCCTGTAAAAATAACCTTTGTTTCACACAAGTGAAAAGAGCTATCGAATGAAACCATCAGACACCATGCTCAAAACAGAGAAAGAAGAGCTGTTGTTCAAACTTAATTAAACTTTGGTATTTACTGTATTGCGATGCTGCGCAGGCCAAATGCTATCCAGGTTTTAATAATGGATGAATTTACAGAGTAACTGTTAAATCTGGTCATCTGTCTGCAACTTCTGAATGCAGCAGTACCTCAAAATGCTCTTTTCAGGAAGCTGGAAAATCCTGTAGAGAAAGGATCGGTCTTTAGTCACCTGTTCTTAAGTATAGTCCCATGGGGAGATAGAGCATGTTGGGCTAAGGAGCCTTCTACTTAATTCTGTGTTCAAATGTGGTTTTTACCTATCCAGGAATCCATGTGGCTTTTCTGGCTGGCAGGATTTCTCCATATAGCTGCTTCTTTCAAAGACTTCACTACAGTAAACATGAAGCTGAGATTAAATATGGGTAGAAAGACATAATACCTATAAATAGAGTGTAGAATGTTAACATTATTTTCTTGTACTCAGCTGAAGTGTATCTACAATTGCATTTAGCTGAGAAATTTCATATGGAAAGAGAAAGTACCTGCAGAATATTTTAAAGATATTTTTGGTTTCTTCTTCTTTTCCTAATCTGCCCACCAACAGTAGTTCAGTATTGTCCTTTAATTAGAATTTAGTCTAGTTTTCCTTTGCCTTGGAGGAGATGCTGAACACCTGTGATAGCAAAGACAAAAAGAAGCTGGAAAAAATTATAAAACTGGATGGTTATAAAAATGGGGTCATTGAAATGTTACATTACCGTTTGAGGTTTTTTCCTACAGAGAGAAATACAGAAACAGCTAACTGTACAGAAAATGCAATTGCAAGAAAGTTGTTACTTACCTTCCCATCTTTCTTGTTTTACACAGCATTAGACAGACATATATAGGGAGTCTTCTTTTCTGTAATGCATTTGGAAGACGTGTCTGACTGCATGACTTTTCCTGCTCTGGTCCTATTCTCCTGTTCTGAACTAGGTTAGGAGGCATGAAGCCATATCAAAAGATAGTAGTTTATGTGTATTATGTGCATAATAATTCCTGTACATTATACACCTGTATGTCTCTTATTTATGTTTCTCTTTCCTTTCTTAAGCTTTTGCTGTCTACTAAAAAATGTTAGTTAAGCAACTGAAAACTTCTTGATTGAAGTAATGCTCTTTTGTCTAACATGCCATGATAAACCATTCATCAGGCATCTGCTGTTAGGTTGCAAAAAGAATTGAGTAGCAATTATTAAAAAAAATCTCCATTTCTCTATGCTTTATTAAGGACATTAAATACCTTTTTTTACTAAGATGGAAATTGAGTGGGGAGACAAATCTACTTACTTTATAACGACATATGATATTCTCTATTGAGGGGCAACTGCTTCTTTTAAAAATGTCAACATCTCTCTTGACAGAAAGGTCATCAGGAAAAGCATCATTACATATATTTGCAGGGACCTGGTTACTTTCATAAAATCCCATTTGAATGATGCAGGATTATAAAATAGGAAAGATGATTACAGATGAATTAAACATGAGTGTGTACCTGTAGCTTTCATTAAAAATGTACTTATTTATTTAAAGTGGTTTTTTGGCCTCATTTTCATAGTATCTGGTTGTTCCTTAGCTAGTGATCACCTCCAGAATTAATATAATATTTTGTTGATAAAGTACCAAGAAAAAAAAAAAAAAAGAGTTATGCCTAAAATTTCTTTTGCCTGTTGAAGTTACTCCTAAATATTGCAGTGCCTAAGAGCTAAGTTTTGAGCTCAGCAGCATCAACAGATGTCTAGGTTCCCTACTTAAACAATGAAGAAATTAGGGTTGTTTTAGGTCAATCTCAAAAAGCCACAAATGGAGCTAAATGACTGCCAATAGCCCACATAAAATATGTGAAAATTACATATAAAAATACTGAGTTTGAGGTTTTTGCCTGTGAACCTCATGTCTCATCTTATTTAAAACCTTAGATGTGAGTAGGAACCCTGGTTGACAGCCAGTGCCACCACTGTGCTTCTTGAATGAATATGATAACCGTACCCTATGTCAGACATGGTGCCTATTCTGTTATAGACCTGTGTAATGGTTGGACTTCTCCAGACAACTGGAAATGAGACTCTGTGCTCCCTTTTCTTGAGGAAGGCCTAGCATTTGTATGGAGACTTTCAAACATGGATTCAATATGCAGAATTACGGCTGGTCCATCTTCAGCAGCATTCAATTTTTTATGATTTTTTAAATTTATTGAATTATTTGGGTTGTGCTGAGTGATGTCAATATTTTCTATTTGTATTATGAATGATCATAAGCTGCTCAATACTTAAGACTACTCTAGTGATTAGTATCTTTATATCCAGCTTCATAAGCTCCAGAACTGCTTATGAGGCCTGTGTCCAGACTGTGCAGACTATCTAGCACCTTGACCACTCTTGAGGATATCATGAGGTATCTTGGTGGTAACTTTAAAGTAAAACAGAAACTAACACTATCACCAATTTCTAAACCTCTTTTTACTCACTTGTGCAAGTTCCCTTTAAATATTAAACCTATTTAAACTATATCCTGTGACTGAGGGCATATGGGGAACTATTTATACTACTGTGGAGAATGAATGAAGGCTATTTGGGATAAGCATTTGAGATTTTTTTTTTCCCCCAAAATTTTACCTTATATGTATAAAAAAGATTTATGTCAAAAATATGACATATTTTTGCATAAAGTATTCTTTTCTTTCTTTTCCTGGGAATCATTCTCTGTTTCTGCCAATGTCTGATTAAGCAGAGGGATATAATATCCAGTGATCAAAAGAATTATGTTTTTAATATAGCAGGATTTGAGGTTTAAATATACTTTAGCTATTTGTGTAGGTAATTTTTTCATGCCACCCTTGGAGAATTTTAGCAATTGTGACATGCATGGCTTAGGAGAAGCACCAAGGAATAACAAAGTAAAATGCAGAGATAGAGAAGGATTGAATGATCAGAGGTCAGATAGTGGGAGCTATTGTTTACCAGATTTACTTCTGGAATAATTTGAGATGGAAAGGAACAAGTAGCCAGAAATTTTTATTATCTAGCAATCTCATTATTTGGATAAAACATCTCTGAGGAACAAAAATTTCCACAGTGCTTCCACCCACTTTTTATATCGTTCATTAATCACTTCTCAATCAGAAAGGATAATCTCCTGGCCCTGGCCCTGACACACTAAATCTCTTCTTTCAGCAAATTCCTAATAAGAAAATATGCCTTTAGTGAGTCTCCAAGGTTAAGATTTTCTTCTTCCTTTACTACTTAACTTCTTGAAACAACAGGCAAGAGATGCTGCTTGTTTTAAGTCAGGTTATTACGTGTACATTTACAAAGAATTGTGTGTACAATTTCTTTGCCCATGGTGTCTCTGGCAATACTCAGGGCTTACACTTTAAAGTCCAGTCTCTGCTCACACATGTCCTACAGAGAATTACTGAGTCGTAACTGAACATAGACACTGTGGCTCCAGAAAAAATTATTGTGATTTTTTTCTACAGATGATTAATAAAATCAGTGTATGCATTTTTGATTTAGAGATAAGTAGTCAGTTGGGATCTGATGCAATGCTGTTTGCTGAATGATGCCATTGTGCTTAGTACAGTGTTAACACAGCAGGTTCTTCAATGTTGGCCAGAGAATTTCAATGTCTGGTTCCATTAATATTCATCCTGTTAAACCTGGTCACCCACACCCACTGCAGAATCAGGACAAAATCCATCCTTAAATAAGACAATTAATATGGTTTTTGGAAAAAAAAAAAACAAAAAAAGGAAAAGGAAAAAAGAGCCACACTTTCTCTGTCTTTCTGACTCATTCTTGCAAGGTAATAATGCCGAATCAGTATGTCCTTAGGTCTGCACTTAGCTTGGGAAGTCACTAAGTATGTTGCACAGAAGTACTCTGAAAGTAAGTAGGGGTGTCTTTGATCCCAGCAAATAAGTGGTATTAATCTGTGCTGTGTATCCCAGTAAAAAAACCAGAGAAATAAAAATTTCTTGCATTGTTTTGTTGTCAGTGTCCGCTGTAGTTTTTCTGAAGTCTGGTAATAAAATTTTTGATGTTCAGATTGTTCATGCATGTGATTATGCATCTTCCATTCCATTTCTTTCTGGATATATAGAGGATGTTTTCCATAGGTTAGGTAGAATGAAACCTGGCAATCTAAGCAGTATTTAAATTACTTTATTGTTTATTCACTTCAAAATTATAGCACCTTCCTCTTTTGGCAGCATAAGAAGTTTTCCAGGATTAGACACAAAATATGATTGTGATTTAAAATGGATCTCTCAGAAATGTGTCCCTCTGTGTCAGTTCATCTTCTGTTCTGACTAAATTCAGTTACAACCACACACAGGGCACTCTATAACCAGAATATTAAACTCACTTCACTCCTTTGTACCTGCAACACTGAAGTTTTCTTCATGTAAGGTGTTTATTCAGTACCATTTGCCATAACTGAAATAAAATCCTTGCATAGAGACTGACAAATACTAAAGATAATGGCATAACATGCTGACTTCTTTCCATTATGGGTCCTTATTGATGCGTGCGTTTCCTTGCAGACTTTTTGCAGTGGATGTCCTGGGATGCTGCCTAGAGCAGCACTGTCACCTTCACAGTCATTTCAGTGCTTTTCCTACTGTGCAACAGTCTTTCATTGTCTTATCTTTGCTGGTGGTTTTTCTGTCTTTTTTGTTTGCTCTTTGTTCTTTCATTTCATTGATCCACACTCTAGCAAAATCCCACACGGAGAAACGGTCCCGCCAACACCTATCATCCCCATTCCAGAAAAAGCACCTGTAAGTTATACCACTTTACTGTGCTTTTTGGAAGTATCAACTACTTAAGCTCTGTTTATTCTCTTTTGTGAAATGGCCTGCAGAGTAGGATCTCATATGACTTTTACAATATGTGTGAAGAAAGGGACCAAAATTTCATGTTAGACTCATGAGATACTTGTTAAGGCTTGTTTGGGGCCACATGATTAATTATGTAAGGTAAGTAACTAATTTATAAATTAAACATGTATGCAACTTTTTAATGTATGTAAGTAATTATTTCATTTGTTCATGTATTCTTTTATAATTTCCAGTGAAACTATTATAATTAATGCTATTTTCAGAGCAAATGAGTGTAAAATTGCAGATGTCTTTGAAGGAACAGACTTCATTTAGGCAGGAGGTGGTAATTGAAATAATTGAACTTCACATTGTAGTTAAATTTGCCTCCTGCTTCTTTCTTTTAACAGTCACAAAAGAATATGGAATTAAGCCCTTTAAACTCTCAGATGAGATTAATTTCATGTCAGTGTACTTGAGACAAAGATAAAAGAAAGAAAAGTGCTTCAAATGGGGCTTCCATGTTCTTCCTCACAAAACAACTCCTGTTAGAACAAATCTTTCTGACAGGACTCTCTTTGGATATATAAAAAGGCAAGGCTGCATAGTGTCAGAAACTGGCAGGCCTCGGGACAGGTTTTTCCATACATTTCAAAATGCTTATGTGTCTGTGAAGCCCTTTCCTTGGAACAGGAGGCACACAGCCCTGACAGCCAGGCATCTTTCCTGGGAATGCCCTTCACAAAGCTGAGCGGGCAGCCATGGGTGTGGGAAGGCCCAGGCTATGGCTTTCCCCAGCCACTGCCCCATCCCTGATGTGCCTGCTCCACTCTCCAGAACAACATCCAGGCAAGCTAGATGGCTATTTCCAACTGTCTCTGGCAACAAAAACAGCTGAGGAGGCTTTGTTCTTGCCTTTTGTCCTGATTCAATACCATTCCTATGCCATAACTCAGTCCCCATTGCTTTGCCAGCTGTGCTGTAGTGATCTGACCTAAAAAAGCCTTATAAAAAGGAGAGGTTTTCTTCCCCTTCACCCCGTATAGTGCAGACCATTACCCCTTGCTGACACGTCTTGAAGCACTCCAGCAGCACTCTCTGCTGACTGGGAAATTGTGGATTCAGTGGTTCAGGGTCCTGCTGAGGGCTTGTAGCATGTGGTAGACCCCTCCTGCAAAGGAAGCAGAAATCATAAGCAATTGTGTAATTGTCATGTCTGAGAGCACATGGCTGAGCCTGAACACTTAGGGCTGTGGAGGGGAGAGGGAGCAAGGGTTGGCTGTGGGTCAGCCAACAGGTTTAGGAGAAGATAGGTTTTGGAACAGAGTAGGAAATATGGAGGTTACAGCAAAAGGAAATGAAAAATTGAGCCGTAGGATCCCCCATGGGATAGGGATGAAATCCAGCAGACCAATAGGTATTATTAACACTATTGTGTCTATTGAATAAGTTCCCAGGTAGGAGCCTCTTTTGGACAATACTGTTATCTATTTATCTTCTCTTTCCTGCACTGGATGAGGTATTTTTCACTTTATGACTATCTTAGGGTTTCTTAAACCATGTTCATGTAATACAAGTTTATACTGTGTCATGCTGTGTAACAGTTTGCTTGTCTAGTTCATACACCACACAGCTCTTGCAGTAGATATAAGATGCTGACAAGTTCCCCTCCCCTGGAAAAGATGCGTTCTTCAAAGTTGTTGAGGTTTCGGTGCGAAATAAGAAATGGTGCCTTACAAAGAAAATGATCTCATTGTTTTCTGTTGCATTTTGAATGAAAGGCTGTTCCAAAGATGTAATAAAATAATTTTGACTAAAATGAGAAGAGAAAGAATGGTTATGGTAACTATGATGACAAAGTTAATGGTAAATTCCAGTCATCTGTGCTTACATTCAGGAGCGTGCCTTATGACTGGTTTCAGAAGGGACAACTGGCCTCCACATTCTCACTAGAAACGTACATGAAAGGTACCTGTATGTGATTGCTCTATTAAACATCTCTATTTGCACATAAAATCCCTCATACTAAAGTCACACTGACCTAGAACCATGCCAGGTGCTTCTGAGACCCCTCTGTCAGCTTTTAAACCATACAGTTTGTACCATTCTGTTTCACTTGTGCTTTGGCTTTCATAAACAGGTAACTTTAGGGGCAACAGATTTTCTTTTCTAGTTTGACAGCTTAGATGATCAGCCTGCACATAACAACATTTTGCCTGTATTTGACATTTCTGAAACCTGTAATTTAAACTCCTGGTTTAAAGTCTAGCTTTGGAGCTCACACTAAAAAGCGAGTTGAAAGCTAGGCAATATTTAGAAGAGAACCAGATTTGCCATCTGAGTGCTCCAGAGCTGGACACAGGACTCCAGCTGGGGTGTCATGAGAGTGAAGTAGTAGGATCACTTCCCTCACCCTGCTGGCCACACTTCTTATGGTGCAGCCCAGGATATGGTTGGCTTTTGGGTTGCAAATGGACATTGCCAGGTCATGCTGAGTTTCTCATTCATCAACACCCCCAAGTCCTTCTTCACAGGGCTGCTCTCAATTCACTTTCTACCCAGCCTGTACTTCTGCTTGAGATTGCCTGGGCCCAGGTGCAGGACCTTGCACTTGGGCTTGTTGATCTTCATGAGGTTTACGTGGTCCCACCTTTCAAATCTGTCAAACCTTTGTGGCAGAGAAATGTGTCAAAGAAATAAGGTTCAGCCTGAGATCTGGATTAAGCATCAATTTCTTTTTCCTGAACTGGCCTTAGCTGGCTGAATCTGGAAGACAGAAAACCTAGTCATGGAGAAAGAGCCTTAATTTTTGTTTCATGCTTTCTGAATACTGCTTTTTAAAACTGCAAGTTTTGCTTTAGGATTTTAAGTTTATTTCATTCTATGGAAAAACAGAAAGAAGAACTCTCTGAAACCATGCACTGTGTTTTTCTTTGCTAAGGTCTGTAAGGGTACACTTCAATGAGGTCCTGCATAGAAATAATTATCTGCTTGAAATTTAATGTATGCTAGAAAATTCAATACAGAAATTGTACTCATTAAATCAAACAAACAGCTCCCTTTCATGCACACACAGGTCCTTTTACCCACCCTGGATAAATAAGCAGAGCATCTCCCTTGCTCATCAGTGGAATTAATTTATACGCCTCATTTGGGTAAGAGTTACTTGGCCTGCAGGCATTATAACTACAACAATACATATGTTTACATCACAGTTTCCTCTTAAATTTTTAGAATTCAGTTATAATAGGGACTTCTGGGAATCTAGAAATTGGTAACTTCTGCCTACCCTGTATGAGTTTGCAGATTCCTCATGTCATACAGTCCACACAGATTCTCTTCATCTAGCCCTGCATGACCCCAACAAAAAGTAAACTAAGTTTTCTGTTCCTGTAGCCTATCTGTTCAGCTAAGATAGTAATGAATTTATAGGCTACCTAGCTTATCCAGATAATGTAACAGTTCCTGGCAATTCTTTAAATTGTTGATGAGCATCATCTCTAATTCACCTGCTGAGACCTCACACTGTCTGCTTGCCTCACTTTCCCTTGTAGGCAAATATAAACCTTTATGCAAGCATTTATATTTCAGTTTTAAAGCTGGGTAATACTGCTACAGGGCCCTGATTTGGACCTTGCTGACTTCCCTTTGCAACATTAAGTTCAACAGGGTCAGTCTTGGTCTGTGCTACAGCTTCATAAACCTCACTGCCAAGATATGCCTACATTAGGGTCCTGGTTTGGGCCAGGAGTGCTCTTTTGGAGTTTCTCAGTTGGAGAGACCAGAAATGAATTTACTCCCTTCTGATAAAAATAAGTCAGAAGGTGCACTCCAGGAACTCACCTGCTCTAGTCCAACAGTTCACTGGTTGTTCATGGGACCAGAGTAAGGCTAGTCTACAGTAAAACACCCGAAATGTGTATACTTGTCTATTGTTACCAAGCGTACATCCTTAGAACTAATTGTTTTACCTATAAATCTGCTTCTATTGACACCTCTACCTCTTGCTAATGGAAATGTAGCCTCAACAGCCCACAGATTTTTTAATTTCTGTGCTATCTTTGCATGAATTGTTGTAACTAAAATGGCTAGAGGCAAAATACTCCGTTTGATAAATTTAGCTGCAGTTAACATAAGAAGTTACTGCTTCTCTTTATATATTGCTGATGTAAAAGGGATTTTTTAGGCTACTGATGATGTGAATGCCCATAATTGTAGTTCTGAGCATGTGTAGGTGTAGGACTTGTAAAGAGGATTATGTTAATGTGAGAAAATAGGTTTGAAAGAAAAGTGAGGAAAGCATGAAGCCATCCTCCTGCCCGAAATCAAGAATGAATGCACACAAACCATTCCTGGTCAGTATTTGTGGAACCTAGAAAGACTTAGAGTTTCTTTTGTATAATTGTAACACAGTATTGAAAATGCTACAATTTTTTCCTAATAAATAATTTAATTTCCACAGAAGGACAGTATTTAAAAGATACATAAGCAGAGTTATATAAAACCTTTTGCAGGATTTCCTTATTATAAGTGGAAATAGGAAACTTTTCTGAATAGGATGACTTAATGGGTATGCAACTTCTCAAATTTTTACTTTGCGTATTTAAATATTTTTGGAAAATTTCAGTTGAAGTGATACAGTCTTTTTTTTTTTTTCCAGTCACTTCCTTTCATCATTCTTTCTCCTTTGCTCCTCACAAACAGTAGTACCATCAGAGGAAAGATAATTTTTTTTTTTGCTTGTGCTATAATCTGAGATTATATCTTTTAAATTCTCTAGTCTTCACAGATGTTTGAAAAGTTGTGGGTTAGTTGTCGTTTTTTGTTGTGTTTTTTTGTTTTTTTTTGGGTTTTTTTTTTGGGTTTTTTATTTGTTTGGGTTTTTTTTGTCATGGGAAACCTGTTTCAGTCTCAGTGAAAACTGAAATTAGTGAGTACTTGGTAGAGAATGTTTTAATTTCCATAGCTAAAATGGCCAAAGAAATTCAAATGCCATTTTTCTTCAAACTGGTTTTCCTCAGGCAGATCCCAAAATTATGCTCAAGCTACATCTGTACTGTCCCTTTAGAACAGTTGTATGCAGTTCTCATAGCTCAGAAATAACCATGCTGAATAACTATTGCTGCTACAAATTACTTGAGTGTGCTCCAGGTCAGGGCTACAGAAGCTTCAGAAGCTTTCCCTTAATTGATTTCTGGTGAGCCTGGTCTCTCGAAGAAGAACAACTAATCTGTTCTTGCTGTTGGGAGTTGAGTAAAAGCAGAAGCGGGAAATGGAATAAATTCAAAGTGTGGTGAGACAGAGACTAGGTGAGAGTCAGAAAACTGAAGAAGGAACTGGTGAAAGCATTTGGTAATGAGTTATGACAAGAAAGCAAAATATTGGATTTTGCTGTGATAGTTTGGTGAGAAACAACAGATACCCTGTTGTTTGGATTGGAGTAGGGGGAATAAATGGGAAACTGGAAGTCATCTGTTCAAGAGCAGAATGATGAGAACAGGAATTAGAATTGAAGAGTTAAAGAATGAGCTGGGCTGGCCATCAATAACCTATTTACAGAACAGGGTAACTAGTTAGGCATCTCTTGAGTGAGGCAGAATTACAGGCCTGGGAATGGTGTGAGAAAAACTGTGATTTTATCATCTGCCTCAAATTCAGCCATACATAGCTAATGCCATTGACCTTTTTCACAGGTGTGTTTTGGGAAGATGGCCCATGAAGTCTTCAGAAATTGTGTTGAGGACCTGTTGTGTAGGAAGAATTGTGAGAGAGTCATCATAAACACATACTGCCTATGTAAAAATGTTTTAAGTGTGCAGAAAACAAGCAAGCCCGTTAACTGAGACTTGTCCATTCTGCACATCAAATCAGACAGGTTGAAGGAACGACATGTGCCTCGATTTTTTTTCCATCTCGGTGTTCTCAGTCCAATAAATCTGGGCACTATGACATGAAGTGGACGACAGCGGTGAATCACCAGCTGGCACATTACCCACCAGGTACAACTCATATCCCCGTGCTTCATCTGTGGGCAGCACACGGACTGACTCAGATCCATGTACTCAGGGGAGCCTGATGTGAAGTCACAGCACAAGAGCAAGATCCCAGATTGTGCTGAGAGGTGTAGAGCTGCAGTGGGAGAGAATGGAATGTGAGCCCATTGTGTACCTGTTACTCTGTGAGATTTGATCAGTCTACACTCAGAGTATGATTATGCAACAAAATGTTGTGGTAGTTTATATATTTCAGGAGAGGATGAGAGGTGAATGATGTCTGTACAGACAGTTCTGTCATTTCCTCAGTCTGAATTCCAGCATCTGAATGGCAGCTTTAATAATGCTCTTTTAACATAGATTCTTCTATGTATCATTAATCTGTAATTTTGCAGTCTAGCTGTAATTTGAGATGTGTATTTATTTAGTTTGCTTCAAGAAGATGGGAACCTGCTTGTGATTAATCTGGTGTCTTTTGAGTTCTTCAATCAGTGAGGAGTAGAATTTGCCCCAATTCTTTGTTTCTTTCTCTGCACCCATTCCAATACCTTGCTATTTTTCTAGATGTATGTGATGTGAGAATTAATCCTGTAGGAGCTATTTCCCCCTTTCCCCCAAACTCTCTCTCTTCCACTGCAGGCCCTGACAATACAGATAGCCAAAATAGAATATTCATTTTTGCAAAAGTAGATCAAAGGCTTGCAAGCAACACAGGTAAGAATAACTCCGATTCCTTTCTTCTTCCTTATGTAACTTGCTCTCTTTCCTTAAGGTAGCATCCCTTGGGTGTGGAAAGGGAAGAACTAAGGAGATTAAGTTGCACTCAGTCTTGAAAAAATGAAAATTCTCTTGAATTCAGAAATGTCTTTTTAAATTCTGTACACATGAAGATCTCAAACAACTGAAAATACCACAAACAATGATGAAGCAATAGGTTGCTAGTTTAAGCCGTTCCCAAAGGCATTGGAGATGGGAAGACCAGAATTACAGGGAATATTTAAATTTGGAAGGGAAGTGACTTAGTAGTGGTCCATGACAGAGTTTATTTAGGGCTTAATTAAGCCCTATCAGGGGACACCAGCTACTCAAGGAAATTCTAATAATCTTTTGGTCCAATTAAATAGGATTTTTCTTTCCTATTCTTCACCTCTTTGGATCCCTATGCTGAAGAGTTTATGTCCTGTCTGGTACTGCACACTCAAGTGCTTGGGAGGCTAAGTGCACATCCTCTAATTGTCTTTATTGAACTTTCAGGAACGTTTTTAATTTGCTGCCTTTGAACACTGAGATTTTTTTAATAAAAGCTTTGGAAAAAAGATGTTCACATCTAGTGTTTCAGTCAAGATGTCGTGTAATGCTTTTTTTGAAGACATCATGGTTTCAGCTAACTTCCTTCCTTGGTACCTGATCATAGCCCATAAAACAGAATCAGCATCAAAAAACATGTGGCCATTTGAATTTCATAGCCTCGAGAGACAAGATAAGTATTTTACAGTATTTCTATTTTTTTTTTTCTTAGTACACCTCCTAGAACCTTAGAAATAAATGCCCAGTGAGCCACTGAAGTGATACACAGCAGCTGGTATGAAGAGATTTACTGTATATAATTAACAATGTGCAAAGATGCCATTTTTACCTTTGTAAAAGTTCTTGCAGCTCATTAGCCAGGAGCCAGCACTGAGTCCAGGCATGTGATTTTAGAACAACATTCTCAGAACATGGGTTATCACCTTTCATTCATGCTCTATCATTCAAGCAGTGGCGGTGGCTTTGCAAGAGCGAGGAATAATTTGGATTTAGTCTTGGGAGATAGGGTAGAACTTGCTTTTATCACAAGACTCCTGACTCTGCACCTTCAAGCACCTATTCTCAGGCTGTCCCATAATGCTGTTTCAAGCCCAAGAGCCTCTCAGTGTTTCTTTTTGAGTTTATAATCTGATCTGCTCCAGTGGGCATTCATGACCAGATCTTGAAAACGCTTCTGCAGAACTCTATGTGGATACCGTACAAGGCCTTTCTGTAGAGCCTTCTTTAGGGTTTTGCTTTTTTGAAGGTTCAGATTTATTCATGTGCTATATCCCTTGAAGTATTTGAGGCAGAGGTGGTGAGCTATGATTCTGATCCCTGTGCATTCTTGAGAAATGGAATGTAACTTTGCCGTTTAAATATTGAAAGTCTAATTTTGCCTCTAAATTTCCTCTTCACAAATTTTTCATCGTAGTCTCTAGTTTTGTGAACAAAAAGTGTGTTTTAGATAGTAATGAAGTTAAATATAACTATAAGATTCTAAATGGAAAATAGTATCTTAACAGCTACAACATCTCATCAGCTGGCAGCTGCCACAGTCTGGCTGTTGCTTTGGAAGTGCCATGGGCTTGCCAGCTGGCTGTCTTGCTAGGGTCTTGATGAGTTGCTGTGGGTTTTTTTGGCACCCTTGAATGATTCCCTAAAATCATATCAACAGGTCCTGCTTACATTTTTGTCTTCTAATACTTGCTTCAGTTCTTTGAGAAGCATTCTTTATTAAAAAGTGTGTGAATATCTTATGTGTTCCACCTAACATGGTACCAATGCAAAAATATTTACTTGTAAGTCACACCCACCTAGAAAGCACAGGTGGGCTTTGGCAACTCCACTGAAGATTCCTGGGAGCTGTGTCCCTCAGCGCATCAGAGGATGCCCATGTCATGCAGAGGAGCCCAGAAGAGACATCCCTGAATTAGTGCTCCCCTGACTCCTTCCACCAAACTGGAGCTGGAGGCAAAGCAGCAGAAGTGAGGTCAGCATTGTTTATTTGCTAATGAAACATGGTTAATTCACTTAGCCAAGTGTCACTGGGTTAAACCTGCACTTTTTGAGACCACCAGCTGAAACCATGCCTCCCTTGTACAGTTTTGTCATGCAGGGAGGCTTGGGGCTATTTCAGGGATTTCACTACCTTGGGTTATTCTGCCTTCACAGGCCTGCTTTTACAGCTTGAAAATACTTTGACATCTGAGGTTTATCACGGGATTGAATTAGGGTTCACTTTGATAGTTAAAATATTGTCTGCTAATTTATGCTGGTCAAAATAGCAGCTCTTTCAACACTTCACCAGAAAAATAGAAGTGATTATTTTGGTAGCCTGTGTGGTTATACAATTGATCTGGAGGTGCACTGCAATTTCTTCCTAGTTTGGTATGTAGACCAAGATGTGGGAATTTTTGTTTGTTTTTGTTTTGTTTAATATGGGCCCACTAGGAAAAACAAGCAAGAAAAAATTATAGCAGAACATAAGACAGACATCTGCACACCCTTACAAGTTTTTTCAAGTGCAAAATTTAACTAAAACCCAGTAATATTTTCAGCTATCTGAGCCAATACTGAGCCAACTTGCTATTTGAAGACAGTGAAACAGATGTTTCTTAAAATCCAGATTTGCAAGTGTTTTGCTCCAACTGTCAAAATAATTACATGTTTTCAGAAATATCTGGGTGGCCTTTTGATCCATGATATAAATAGTTTAGGGTTATTTTATTGAAATAAGATATTAAAAATTACTTTAATTAATTTCTTCTCAGTATATCCCATTAATTGTAAATATTTAGGTGTTCAAAAAAAATGGGAGAAGAGAGAACTTTAATTAATCCTGAAATAATCAAAAAACCTACCTTCTTTGCTTTGCTGAAAACCCAAAGAATTATGTCTGACTCATACATATCATTATTCCACCTGATTTTTAATTGTCATTAAAATTAAAAATAATTCACTTGATTATAGAGAATCAGATTTCCAAGTTTGTACGGGAAATTAATTTCTCAATAGGAAGAATAGATAGCACAGCAGATAGCCCAGAACATGCTTGATTTCAGAATTAGCAAGAAGAAAAATATGGATATGAAGCTTGAAAAGAACCATGCTGCTTCCTACATTGAAATTTACATTGTCCTTAGGATGGCCTGGGCAAAAAAAGTTTTCCCAGCACATCCATTTATGGTAATAATTGGAATTTTAATAAAGTTCATTTGCACCTCAGAAAGTTCCTCTATAACGGCATTAACCAAAATAACTCCACCATAGTTACAAATAATGAGCGATTACTCAATTTCTAATTCTTATTCTGAAGGATTAATAGCCCCAAAACCCATTAAATAAAAATGATTTAACCTGTTTAATACTGGAGATTTAATGAATTATTTATGAAAGTAATTTCATCTAGACTGTGCTAAGTAGCAGGATTGTGTTTTGCTTTTTGTTTGTTTGCCTCTTTTTTTTCCCTCTTTTTGTAGAATAGCTTATGTAAAGTACTTCTAGAGGAAGTTTTAAAAGCAGTCTTGACTTTGTGCCACCATCCACTGATGAACAGAATGGATGTGGGTATAAATAATAGGATTTTGACTTTTACTATAATGGGAAAAGATGGATAAAGAAAGACGCATGTGATGTCAGGCACATTTGATGTCATCAATTATCCTTCTGGACATAAACTTAAGGTCTGGATGGTCTTCGTTCTCAAAATTTGGTCCTAAAACTTGTGCCAGAATTGACTTAATAAGATGAAGACCTCATGAGATATAATTTTATTTATAAATTCAGTATTTCTTTGACATGTACACTAATATATGAACAATTTTGTCTTTGTTTATTCTAACTGAACTCAGAAAGATTACTTTTTGCCGACTCTTCCTAGATAACCATGAACAAGTTCCTCCGTTATTCTGTGTGTTGTGCTTTTGTAGCACTACCAAGTCAGTCAAACCAGATTTATTTATTTATTTGTTGCAGAATGAAAAGTAGAGTGTTGTTTCACCTTGAAAGCTTCTGCTTCCTGTCAGCTCATCTGAAAAGAATCTTCTTTCACTGAAACAACCCCATCTTGCTGAGTGTTCCACATGGCAAGTAAACAGGGAGTCTAAAGTGCATCCTATTTTTGCAAAACAAGACTGATGTCCAATCACATTTTTCAACCATGCTTGATTGTTGCACCTCTCCTATGCTGACTGTGGTTTCAAATGGTGCTTATCAATATCAAATCTGGTCAAATCAAATGTTAAGGCAAAGCATAGGTGTGTTGATATTTGTTTTACCATTTGTAGCTAAGTTCCTTGTGTAAGAATGAACAAAAACAAAAGAAAATTAGGAACTGAATGCAAGAGTTAAAAGGAAGATAACCAACCAAGGCTCACTACGTGCAGAATATGGGCAGTAACACAGCTATACTGAGTGTAGGTACAGTGCTATACAGGACAAAAAGTGAAGAATAAGAGTAGAAATGATGTAAGGTTGCTTTGAGTTTTTATATGTGATATTTAGTGGATGATATTCTTTGTAGGAAAAGACTCCTTAGCTTGCTGGAAACATCAGTACTTGAAAGCATTGTACAATAATTGAATATTAGGAAAAAGTAATTTCTGAAGCAATCTGAGGCTGTAGGTGCTGTTAGCTGAACTCACTTTCCAGAACTGAAGTGAGATTTCTCAGTCCTGAAACATTCTTCTCTGTGCACCGAGAGTGAAAGAACACTTTGTAGCTGGGAACAGCAGCAATGGTAAATATAAACTAGTGACCTGTAATTTCTATCCACAGTTCAGCATTTTGGAGCTATCAAATTATTGAAAGCTGCAGGGCTTTTGTCAATTAACCATAATAAATCCTTACTTATTGCCAGTGAACATAGATATGTCCTAAGAGTCTATTGGCCCAGACTTGTACAGTGCTGAGGAATAGGCAGTCCTTGTCCCCAAAAGTATATGATTTAACCATTTGGGTAAAATGGGGGTATCATAAATGGAGAATATTGTACAGTAAGACAAAACTGCTTGCCAAGAAAGGAAAATTTTACACAGCATTAGCAGCCTAAATGTTCTCAAGCTTTTTGTAAGCATCCCAGACATGCAGGTGCAATTTGAAAGAAGGCAACAGATTGGCTGTTGAGAGCTGCTACCCTGTACAGGAAAGAATTTACAAGAACAAGCTTTGAAAATTAAACTGTGCATAGTAGTGGAAGATTTATTCTTGGATGGCCAAAGCAGACACATTTTTTAGAGCATTATAAGAGACAATTTAATTAGAAACAGTCTGCTGGAACTCACTCTGCCTGTGAGTGCCTTACACTGTGTGCTTTAGGTCTTGCTGTTGTCCGTGGTTGTCTTTGGTGAATCCTGATGCTCAGTTTTGTGCCTTTACAACTTTTTATGATGTCTTTAGGAGCTAATCTTTGAATACTGAATATGACAGATAGGTCCTGAATAGACTGTGAAGAACTTTGAAATTCAATCAGATATTATTCTGGATGACATCCACTTGAGGAACGTATGGGAAAATAATTTTTTTCCTGAGGATTACCTTCCTTTTTAAAAACAAACATTTTAACTATGTAATTTGAGGAATACTCAGAGTTTCATGAATTTTAAAATCAAAAGTGACCACTGTGTTCATTTAGTGACAGTCCCTAAGCCATGCATTATTTCTGCACAAGATATAGTATGTGTTGAAAAAAAGGTGTTACTAAGAAATACAAAAATGCTTGAATACATCTCTGTCCTAGTCTTTTCCCAGTGATTCTTTAAACTCACAGCTAAAATGTAAACCTGAGCCTGAATGTCATCTTTCATTGTTTTCTGGTTACTGAATCTCATTACACATTTTAAAAATTGTTATCTTATGGAGCTAAAGGCCATGAATCTTTTACTTACATATATTTGCAGAAGCTGAACAAGTACTATTTTAACCTTCTAATTAATAAGCTAATTAGATCTTATTAACACTTTCACAGATGGATTTTTCAGGTTACAAGTTATTTTGAAAACATTTTTAATGCCTTCTAATTTGTGACTCAGTAATTTTTAAATTGTGTCCTGCCCAGCATGACATAGTATTCCAGTAATGGTCTCACTAATGTTCTTTACAGAGATAAATACCAGCTCTTCAGTAATCTTAGCATTTGCTGGCTTAAGCATCCAGGAATCAGAGTCATTTTCTTATCTATAGCACTGTGCTGAATGTTCATGCTTAATTAGCTCATTTACCATGACCCTAGAATCTTTCTCAGTGTAAATGTGTTTCAGAAGATGGTCTACATTTTCACAGAATTATAGGATAGTCTGGATTGGAAAGAACCTTAAAGAAGTGTTCCAAACCCACTTTTGATGACAGGGATATTTTCTAGTAGAGCAGGTTGCTCTTAAAACCCATTTTGCTCTTAGATCTTGTTTTTGTCTTTGCAAATTTCATAGTTTTCAAAACAAATGCATCTGAAGCAATTAGCTTACTGTGCATAGCGTCTCTATCCACTGTAACTTGGCAGTCTACTGATTTTCATGTTATTACAGACGGCATATTTATAGCATTTACCATTTGTTCATCTATTAGATATCTTCTCTGTTGTTTACAGCAGTAAGGGAGAATTTGTAGACATTAATTGAGATATTAATGAAATGCAGACAAAACCAGATGGATTAAAGTTGTGTGGCTGAGGCAGCTGGTGCTTTCTATTGTTTGCTCTGTAGCAGATCTTGCTGCAACAAATGGCAGGATGAATTGAAGAAAACATGAACCAGTTCCTGAGCTAAAGCATTTACAGTCAAGCATAGTAAGGTAACTGAAAATGAGTATCAGGGTACATGACAGTGCTGCAGTAGGCTTGGTGCTATTCTGCCTCCCTGTCTAGCAACAGCAATCAAGGAACAAAGGTGGGGGAATATCTTGTGGGAGGGGCATCTTTAGCCACCAAGTTGAATACACCAACATTCACAAGTGAGAACTGCATTGTTACCATACTTTAGGAATAATAATCTAAAGTGCATCCTCTGCTACAAACGCTCCTTCTATCTGGCAAGTTTGCAGGAGGGTAATAGTGCTTCGTATGTTTTTGTTCTGGATTTTGCTGTTGAGTTGTGCTGCAGAAAGAAAAGTCTTTCTGCAGGAGATAGCTGGAGTGCAGTGATAGAATAAGAGCTAAGGGCATGGGATTGTGTTTGAGCTCTGTGGATGAAAATAATGTGTTACTGTCAATGCACCTGGCTTTGAATGCTCTCTGCATACACAAAGACTTTTTTCTGTTTCATTTGAGGCAAGGAGTGTGCGTGCCTGAAAAATAATGCATTATCTACCAGGTGCAAATATAGGATTTTGCTGCTGGAATGTTTTGTCATTCAGGTGCTAATGGAGTGGGCCTCAAGGTTTTGTTCATTAAAGACTGTTTAATTGCTAGGAGGTAACATGGAGGTGCATAAGAAAAGCATGGATTTGGAAGGCTGGCCAGAAAAGCTTTGTGATCATGTGTGTCTGCATACAAATACCTCTCACGGCCCATGTGACCTATAGGTTGCATTTTTTGACCCTCTGTGCACCAGCATTTGTAATATTAAATAGTGAACTTCAAAATAAGAAAATGAAGGTTTTCCACCCACAAATAGTATTTTGAAACTGTGCAGCTAGATAAAGGCCAATTTAGAACCGTGGAAACCAACTGTGGTGGTAACTGATTGCAAATATATAGATAAAAATATTAAAATTAGAATAAATGTGTCATATAAAACTGGATGTCTTCAGCAAATTCAGGTTAAATTATTCATATAGCCATGTATGTTATGATTTCATGACATGATAAAGATATCTCTTTAAAAAACAATGACCAAATAATGTCTAACATTATTATCATTTAGAGGACACTACTTAATTTGCAAAGCATTTTAAAGGTTCTTTTTAATGCAACACCTATCTGATGTCACACTGATGTGGTAGTTTGTTTACAACTGTTTTTAAGAGATCTGAGTTTAAACTAAAATATTTTTGTTTGCACTGGTAAATAAATTATCACCATCTTGTCTGGAGATTCTTGGTAAACAGGCTATGGTAATTTTTTCAATCCCATTTGGTTTTCAGTAATAAAATGTAAACAATTAAACAAGTTATTTATGAAAAAGTAATTGCAATAATAAAAGGCTAAAAAACATAAGATGTTAAAAAGATCCTAAGGAAATGTTTTGTTGGTTTGTTGGGGTTTTTTTTATGAGACATTTTAGCAGTGTACAGACTTCCATGGGTCTTCTATCTCTTACTGATGTGTTGCATCAACCTTCATGAAAAATCTTTCTTCACCAAACTGTAATCTACTATACCATCTACTTGCCATACCCACTGGTACATTTTTTCCCCCTGAGTATTAAAATGGATCAGGTAGAATGCTGACATATACACTTCCTTCGCAGAGGAAAAATCTTCACATTCCCTCATGTAGGAATGAGCTTTTAAAACTCATTCGCTCTGTAAATAACCTATCTCAAACTAAATGGAAAACAATACCCTTCCTGTTGTAGCACACTGTAGTTTTCAAGAATAAATCGATCTTGTGCTTTTTCATGTAGTACTTTATTCTCCTACTTACAATCCCATTTGCCAGATATTTTCATGCTGATTCTTGCATGATCTCAGTGGCTCAGCAGTGGAAAGAGCTAAGCTGATAGCTTTTCCTCTGGTGAATGTTTGTCTTGTGGTACCCTTTGTTTAAAAGCACTGCAGTTGTGGTGACAAATACAAATTTTCTTACTGAAGGAGCACCAGGCTTTGACCCACCATCCTCCTTATGTGGGAAAGTTGACTATGCTCTGCAAGAGGAGGGAAACATGAAGGTCATGAACATGTGATGTGCTGTGCAATGTAAAACTGTTTTGTACTGGGTTTATGAATAGTTCATACGGCGTTGGCTGTGAAGTGAAATTATCGAACATGGTATTACATTTTCTTTTATGAAATGTGTTAGCCTGTCCTAATAATAACATATTGGAGAGAGAAGAGAAACAACAATATGTGAGAGGGCAAATAACAGAAGGCGTATTTTCAAACTAATTTTGGGAGTCTGGAGGTTGGGAAAGCTAAATAGTTGAAAACTCTCGTAGAAGAAGGAAAAGGGAAGTTTCTCTCACACCTTTACAGAGACTTGATGCAGTTAGTAATGATGGTAAGCGTTACAGGAGCTGGTAAGCCTCAAAGAATTAAAAAATGCATGTAGACTGCATATTCTTCAATTTTATTATTTTTTTTAAAATTAAAATTTATGGTTCTTAACATAGTGTTTAGCTTTAAGAAGGCCTTTATGGAAATTCGCTGACTGCTGTTTACCTAGAAAAATGCATCTTAAAGTGGTATGACAGCCTTGTGTTTTGCTGTCAGGATGCTAACAGCTTTCACTCAATTCTCGCACAGCATGAGACAGGGAGGGTTGCCTTGTGCAGAGTACACACAGGCAAAAGTTGCTGGCCCATAAATAACATCATTTCTGTAGCAGGGGTATATTTCAAGTGAACTACGTTACTGTGTTACTGCCTGTATTTCTTTCTGTTAAATAAGAAATGTTAAATATAAACATGTTTAGAGATATGCATGGTAAGTATCAATTGATGTTTTGCATCAACAGGAACTCTGCATATAGGCAGAAAGCAAGTAAAACAATTAAAATTGAACAAACTTAGGCTTGATTTTTTGCCATACTACTCAAAAGACATTACCTTTTTTTAGAGTTCCTGCAGTACAACAAGAGGGCATCAGGGAAGGAAAATGGAGCTTTTAAAAAGAAAGTGAAATTCAAACCCGGTTCTTGCCAACAGAATGCATATTTTCCATGTTTTTAGATAGAAACTTTCCTAAGTGTGTAGCCCCTGTTTTCTGCTCTTACAGATTGTAGCTAGCCATTCTTTTCCCCAGCTGACTCCTGTCCACTCTCTTCATTGCCGTATTCCTACCAGCCTTTTTAGCAGTGTGAGTGGCATCTCTTCTGCTGCTCTCTTCTGAAGCTGTCTCTTTTCCCAAGGTTCCTTGTGTTTTTAATCTTTACTGATCTTGTATGAGGCAAAAATGGGCAAAGATGTATGGGAAGAGATTTTTTTGTGTACTTCAGAATTATAGGATTAAACTGACTGTATTTTAAATTAATAATAGAAGATGGAGGAAGGTTTGAAGGCAGTTTTGAAAAGCCTGACAACATGGTGTTGTTTTTCAATTTTTTTCCTCTGTTTTAGTTAAGTTTTGCCATATCTTCTCTTTCAAATGCTGTGTTCATTCCCTTTTTAGTTTCCTGATTTCCTCCCGGCTTCTTTATAACTCCTTACCTTGTACCAAAACAAACTTTTACTTTACTGTTCCCAATGTTTCCGTATCTTAAGATCTTGGTTTCATTTTTCTGTCGATGTGTTAATCACTATGATTGCTAGTCAGGCTAATAGTTGTTGCCCACAACAATGTTGTCTTTTTCCACATGTAAGGCATTGATAGCAATGAAAGCCCTCAGTCTGGTTTGCACCTTTGAGCACAGCTGCAATGAAAGTTTGTTATCAGTACGTATCCCACAGATTCTAGCACAGGTCTTGGTCTAGGATAGCGTTGTCCAGGTACTAGTGCAAGACAAACTAATTATATTTAATAACAGTGTAAGAGGTTACAGCAGCACCTTGCTTTCTCTCTTGGACTAACAGAATGAAATGCATACATTGATTTACTGGGAATCCTGACTAATGATTTCTCTGCTACTTGACTTTACCAAACAACTTCTGAATTTCTTGATTTGTAGAATTCATATTGTTTGAATTTAACATGAAATCAGATCAAGTCATATATTTTAGTGAGTTAATATGCCTTTTTAGTATGTCCTTATGTTTTAAAAGTCAGAAATACCTCATCAGTATTTCCAATAATGAATATGTCATCAACTAAGATGGTGGGGTTTGTCTGGTTTTATTTCTTGTTATCCTACTCTGATTTGATTGGTAATAAATTAATTTTTCTACAGGTCCAGTCTGTTTTGCCTGTGACAGTCTGGGGAGCGAGCTCTCCCTGTCCTTATCTCAACCTGAAAGCCTTTTGTTGTAGTTTCTCTCCTCTGACCAGCTGAGGATGGGAGGGATAGTGCAGGTTCAGAGGGCACCTGGCATCCAGTGAGGGTCAGTGAGTGTTTTTTGAAAACTACAAATAGGAATATCAGCTGTCCAGACTGACTTTTCCTCTGATAACAAGATCAGCTGATCTGTTCTTTTTAAACGTGTCAGACTATCTTTGTTACACTGTGGTTCAACCACATTTTTGGTGTTTTTATCTTAAGACTTTGTTAAAATACTCCCTGAATGCAGATTAACAGCTTGTTATGATTTTGGCCTGCTCAACTATTTCTGTCTATCAGAGACAGTGACTATTGTCAGAGTAATAAATATGTCATAAATTGCAGGATCAGATCATTAACTGCAATTGTTATGCCTCTAATATGTTATCTACTTCATCATTCTTCTGTCTACGAACCTATCTTGGCTAGAAAAAATTTAATGCTCTGAGCCTCTAAGCAGCTTTAAATAACTGCCTTATCTTTGAAAAATGACACTAGACTGTCAGCTAAGGAATTTTACCTCCAAACAAGCTGGTCTGAGTAGAGGGGGACATTGTTCAGCACGAGGGATGGCTTAAAACCTATTTATTAGCACTTCAGGGTAAAAAATGTGGACTTCATATGTCTTTACAATATAATGTCCTGGATGTCCAGCAGTGCCATGCAACTCAGCTTATCATTGTTTAACTGTCTGAAAGATGGAAAAGTAAGCAGTGCTATTTTTGATAGGAAAACACCAGTGATTTGACTCCCTTTCTTATTTTTAAGAAGCATCTGAAATACATCTTCTGTAATTTTCTTTTCCTCAAAGCTCTTTCCAGTTTGAAAAGCCTAATGATTTTCACAAACTGTTTTGTCTCCAAAATATTCCAAGATTTACCTCCTCTCCCCACTGAAACAAATAAATACTTGTAGTAGTACAAGTACTTTTAATGCTTTCTGGAACTGTCTGCAGAATTCCCAAGCAGGAATTGCTTCTCTCAAAAAATTACTGTGATGAAGTATTTGATCAAAAACCTCTACTTTTTAACCTTAAGCGTACATCTGTATGTGTATTACAAAGTATATATATATATTTATATTAAATACACACACATAAAACAGGCTGAAATTATGACTGGAGACACTTTTCCATATGCTTGAATTTGCATATTCCTAATGTCTGTATATATATATTTATATATAATTTACTGTATGCAAATCAAATTCTCTTATAAAATAAAAAAAATCTTTTTTCTCAGTGCTTTTGTGGTTCATCATATAAAATCGGAGTGTTTCCTAAGTATTTCATATTGACACCACTCCAGAAAGTGAGCATATCTATTTTATAGGGAAATGACATGATCCAGAAGACTACATTCTATTTAATTTTCCTCCTACTTTGAATTTTGGTGGTTTAGGTTAAATTAAATTTCTTTTCACAGTGAATTCAGATGTTGCTGTGAGTCATAAGAATTTTGAATAACCTGTGCTGAAGATCACTTCAAGCTGGAAATATTTCCAAACTGCTGTAGATTATCTTGCTTCTTTCCCTGGATGCTGTTCATAGGTACATGGGTTGAAGCAGGAATGCTATGGTAAAAATCTTAAACCTCCATAACCAGGAGATAGGAAAGCAGAAGATGATGAGGGAGTTATTGTACAGGGAAATTTTGCAAGGTGTTTGAGGTGGAGTTCAGAGCAATGCCTTTTATTTCAATCACAAAATTAAAAGCCAGTACAATTCAGGTGCAGTTGGAGGTGGGGATCAGGATAGGTAGATGGGAAAATAGGAATAAGGGAGAGCTGTTTTGCTACAGCTGAAAACCTTGAAATTCTTCAAAAAGATTTCCCCTGTTGATAACAAGAAATGAAAAACTTTTGTCAGATGAAAGATTCATGATATTTTGAAGGTGTTGAACTGGAGAAAATAATAGAAAAGCTCTGGACATTTCACTACTAGCTTACATATCCTATGTTAATTTTCCTTTGCAAACTTAGTATTCAAAAAGTGAGAGTTCAGTTTAAATGTGAAATCACCTTTTTTTTTAAGTTTAAATAGGAGTCTTTTGTTTGAGCCATCACTGCAGCATAATTTATCCTCCATTTATTATAATGTGCATTCAGTCACATTTAATTTTTTTACTTCCGAGAGTTAATTAGTGTTTTAAAGTCTTTTGTATACTTACTCCCCCATGGCTACGTAATTACAGTTTATAATGAATAATCTCTGAATTTTGATTGGATACTCCGGCTTTCATAGTTTAACAGATAAACCTGAAAATAGAAAGTACGTTATTTCCACATTGTTTAGGAAAAAATTAGTTTCACCTAGTTTCACCATCTGAAAGGTAAGTCTTGTCTACCTTTCTTAACAAGGCACCTCCTATGACTGAGGCAAGGTAGGTAATGAATAGAATGGTTTACTTCCATCATCATCATCATCACTTTTTACACCTGAACCAGAGCATCACAGGAGAGAAGACCCTGCTGTCTAATGAAGAAATATGAGTAGTCTTCAATATCAAAGTCATATCATTATCATATCATTTTACCCTGTAGTCTCAAGAAGGACCTTTAGCTTCTTCAGATTATTGACTACAGCTCCAAGTATTCTCTGTTCTACTGAAAATACGGAAACTTTTAGTTGTCTGTATACACCTTGAGCTCATACTTAAGTACTTGTTAGAATATCTTCCTAAAATAAGGACATTTTACCATGTATGTAACTGTAGGGTTTGGTTTTTTTTTTTTGTGTAAGATCCAGCGTGGAAGTGATGAGTGTTCTGCAGAGCTGCTTCTCAGAACTGGAGTACAGTTTAATATTCATGCCTAAAGAGAGGAAGCCTTATTTAGGTAACATCTCAAGAGGCAGCCATGCAGGTTGCAGTGCTCTGTGCAGTTCTGCAGTGAGATGTTCTGCACTAGATGTTATATATTATTCCAGTCTGGGAGAAGTAGACTTAGTTTCTGGTATGGGACTGGCCAAGGCTTTTAGTGGCCTTTTGCTCTCACCAGAGTAGGTGTGGATGGACTGTGATCTCAGCCTGTCTGGAGATGGGGTTGTTTATATTAAAAATACTTCTAGAAGAATTTGTAAATAGGTTTAGAGAAACCAACAGCAGTTTTTATTCAATATTATCTGCTTTATTCATGTGAAGGCTATAGGTGCCATCTAGCAGTGTTATTGCCGTTGTGTGATCCATGACACTTACTGAACATATTGCTAGCTGAAAATGATTTAAATGAATGGGTGCAGACAGGAATTTTCAATTTATTTCATTGTGAAAGCATTTCATCATTGCTGAAATGTTAAGTATACTTTTCTTTCTTGATGGAAATGCTTAGGCATTTATTTTAACTTTTTTCCTGGAGAAAATTAAATTATTGATTTAATTTAATTTAAAATTAAATTGAATTCTTTAATTAAAACAGTTTATTTTTAACATATGTTTTTATAGGAGGTTTAAAAAATAAAATTAAACATTTAGAATTAAAATGTTTTTAAAGAGGTTTACAAATCTGGGTGGTACCCTTATCTTAAACAAATGTATCACCATGCAAAGAGAACTAACTACTTCAGCCTTCCTTTTGGAGTTGTTTTGTATTCTTAGAGTTGTGGAGAAGGTCCAGCTTCTAGAGTTTATGCTCTAGAGGGACTATGAAGCTTTACGTTTAGTTGCTTCATCTTTTTTCCTTCTTTCTAAAATAATTTTAGTGGATGATCCTTTGGGAGAACTAAATTAGTTTGGAATTCCCAAGAATTTGGAAGAAGAATTAAAAAGCAATATATTGCTAATATTGCTTATTCAACTTTTATGTTTACTTTTTATTAGATAACTGTGAAGAAATTTTAGAAGGACTATGTTGGGGGTTTTTAATTACTGATTACTACATATTCAACCCTCAGCTGTAATGCGATGAAGACCTTAAGGAGGGATTGTGAAGCTGAAAGACCCTTATTTTTCAATAATATGCCAGCTGGTGTTGTAAAAGAAATTACTTCCACCTTCAAACGTTGTTTTTTTTGTAATCTTAAACTTGTATCATCATAGATACAAAAATGTCACATGGCAGAATAAGTTTACCCACAAAAGGAATAATACTAAATAAAGGAAAAAAAAGAATCAATGGGGAGATCTCTGCCTCTGTTGAAGCCAGACATCAAATAGTTCACAACAGGAAGGATATGATCCTCTGTTGCCAGTGCTTCATGAATGTCCTTCAAGCAGAAAAAGTTCACATCGATTTTCATGCGGGAACTGCAAAAAACGTTCATGTTCACAAAAAGTGCCACACTGTGAATAACAAGGTCTTGACAGCACTGACTCCTAGAATAATGTGGTAGATTATCCTCAAAGATACCGCATGTTTCTCCCATACATGTTTATTTTCCCCAGATGAGTGTGGAACGATTTTTCCTCTTACAATTTCACCCGCTTATTTTATTACTTTCAAATACCAATTATATTGTTCCTGTATGAAAAATTTTATGACATGACTTTTACCCGTGGTACACAAGAGTTTTTCCACTTGCTGAAGCTTATTCTCTTCGCACAATGAAAAGCACAGTGATTTCTTGTATTGAAGAAAATGTAATGAATATAGTCCTGACTTATTCAAAATTAAAAGCTATTTTAAGCTATTTCAAACTTATATCTCTAAAACTTTAGTACTTGGTCAAAAACCTATCCAAGCAAAATTACCGTTTTTTTACTACGTGTTCTCTGGCACATAATTTTGCAAGTTTATTGATTTTTAATCCACTTCTAAATTGTTATAGCTTCCATCATCCATGCTATTTTATTGCGAAAAAACCCTGTTTTCTTTGTCTCTAAACCCACACATGTATCTTTTTTATCAATTAAATTTTGAATAATGCTTATTGTAAATGGTTACAGTCTCCTTTCTGTCTTGAACAGAGATAGTGTGAGGATCTTCTGAGGAGATCAGAGGGTATTCCCACTGCTGCAGAACAAACAAAATGTTAAGTATCATGAACAAAGTGAAATGTTTTAAGAAGGGCATTTTTAGAGTGATGCTCTCCTGCCACAATAATGATCAACAAAAAAGACCCAGACATGACAGTGTTTCTGAAAAGAGTCTCAGCATTTTGTGCCCGTTCATCAGAACATTAGCATGTTCACATCTGTCACACGGTGGGACTGGGACCTCCTTGCCAAATCAAGCAATCAGAAGTCGGGTCCAAAGTGGGTTTCTCACACCCCAGTGAGTGCAAAAACAAGGGATAATCACCACAAAGATGCAATGCTGGCTCTGCAAAGAGAAGTGCTGTCATTTTGTGTTTTAAGAGGTTTTCTGCTTCTTGCTGGAAGGACTAGAAATCCATGTAAGAGGGATTCTGCTTTTCATTTTGTTCATGATTCCAACAGAGTGGGCTTTATCACCTTTCTGCTAGCTTTGCTTTGAGAATGCTGGAAGTTTAATTCAGGATTGCACAGGAGTGGCACTCTGCTTTTCTGCTTCATAAAGACTGCAATGGAAACTTCCTGTGTAAAGTCAGCTCTAACATTGAAATCAACAGCTGACATATGAAAAGCACGTTACTTTTTCATTTTGTCCTTGCTCATTGCAGGGGGATTGGACTAGATGACCTTTAAAGGTTATTTCTAACTCAAATTATTCTATGATTCTCTGATGTTAAAACTGTATGTACTGAATGAGGTATTTGGGAATTTTTTTGCTTTTAGTTTAGATAAATAATGGCCTTTATTTTTTTTCCATAGGGAGAGAAGGACAGAAAAAGCTGCGTATTTTTTTTTCATATTTAAACAATGGAAATGGTTATTCATTATTCTTGAGCTTTTGTTCATGTTTTACTAGTCCAGCCCATCTGAGTACCTGCTGGATTACGGTCTTCAAATAATTGCTAAGACTCTTGAGAAATGTTGTGTTCCAAAGCAAATTCTAGAATGCTATTATATCAAAGCCAAACAAATAATTAAATGAATCATTATTTCCCACCTAGCACTCATTGCAGTGTTATTGCATAATAAACCCATCTGAGTGGAAGGAGAAAAAATAAATCTGGAGAGAAATCAAGTCTATATGCTTGAAATGACTAGAATTCATTTGAATAGAAACAAAAGCAAGAAGGAATGATGGTGATGATCAATATGAGCCTAGCAAATGTCTTTTATTACACCTATCCTTGCTGCTGTATTGCCTTTCCACAGCAATTCATAATTTGAGCCTGCACAAATCTAGTAACTGGACTCCTCCATGAGATAATTTTCTTCTACAGCTGTTACTGAAATCTCTGCCTTCAGCCTCAAGATCAAAAAGAAATAAGACGGTATTACCATGCAAAAGAGGTGTGAGATGGGGAGTCATATCACCTGAACTCTGAGTCCTGCTCCCTAACATGCTTGCTCTGAAGACCAACTTACTTTGCGCAAGGTCACCCAAGGAATGGTAGGGTAATGGTCCCAGTTCTTAATTACTTGGTAGGACTAGGGGTGCTTGATGTCTTCCAAACCAAGTTCTTGGATGCTGAAATTACAGGCACCAAGCACAAGAAGAGAAAAAAGCCTGGTGCTGTAAGGCACTCCGTAGTCCTGATCATGGAGCAGGACGAGGTCATAGTTCCAGTTTCTCGCCAACACCTTTGTAGCTGTAAAGCAGTGAAGTAGGAGGCCTACAGATGCTGCTTTGGTAGCAGATTTTGGAAAACAGTCACTGCCTCTGAGCTGCACTGTCCCTATCACAGCCTCTTTATTTCCCACCCTGCTATTAGGCATCTCCTGCAGGACAGGCAGGGCTGGACCTTGCAATAGGAGAACGGGCAGTTCAGCAGCACCTGGTAGGAGGGAGGGAGAGAGAAGTGAAGTGTCACCAGCGCAAAGAGCAAAGGACTACACAGCACCTGAAAGCAACCTGTGGCCTGAATCTCTGCTGTCGAAGTGAGAGTCCTCTTGCTTTGCATCAGGCTGATAAATAGGAATTTTCAGTTGGTTATCCCTGAATTCATGATGGAGGGAAATACATTGAGACTAAACAGAGCTGAAATTAATAAATTAGGTACTTGAGCATGTAATAATGGCAAGGAGGTTTCTAGGTATCTAAAATGATGCTCTGTATTTGTAAAGTGTCTTACCAAACCCAAGCATTTCTTTGTCACAATTAGAAACCTGAATAAGTGCAACCATTCAACAGCCATAATTTCCATCCAAATAAGTGCCATAAGCAATGCTTCTTAATGAGAGAAGATCCAGGCATGTATGTTTGAGGTTTGCACAAGGTCAAGAAAATGCTGGTCACCTAAATTTTCAATGGTTTTATGTTAACTAAATGGTGCAGAACGACATATCAAAACGTGTAACATGATGTACTCTATTGAGTAATAAGTGGTATTTCTTAGCTCTGTAACTGTCACAACCATTTCCATACCCCCAAGCTACAGACATATTAACTTAGAATTCCAAGAGCGGATAAGACACGTAGTACAGCTCCAACATGATTTATGGAACAGAAGCACCACAGGGATAGCATGTATGGTATCATATATTAATAAGAGGAAAAGTTTGTTTATTTTGACAGAGGTGACTGGAATGATGCAGGAATTAACAGTATGTGGCAGGAGGTAAAGAGTAAATGCACTCTGAAATTAATTAACAACATCATTATTTCATCAGTCATTAAACTGGAAACATATATAAGAAAAATGAAGTCTTTGTAAGAAAAAAGATGGTAAGGTACACACTGAAGCCTTAATTTTTGGCTGCTGTAATTTTACGCAATAACTATCTGTATGATAAGAAGTACTGTAATATTCTGGATATTTCAACTGCAAAGTAAGAACCATTTCATCATATCAAGCATGGAATATAATTTCAATAAGAGAAAAAAATCAGAAATCTGCATAAAGGAGCGGTATGCCACATTATTTGCCAGAAGTACAGAAAACATTTGTATGTAGAAAGAAAAGGAACCATTTCTAGTATGTTTCTGTGCTGTGTCACATTCTGCCTGCATAAGTTATTATTAGGCTCCCTCTGGTTTGACAAATGTGTTTGGGCTGTCAGATTGTTTCTAAAGGCAGCCACTCAATTCTTCGTTTTTAGTCCCAAATTACACTTGACTTTTATTGTTAAACTCAAAGTGTCTCCCTACAAAACTGATTCAATCTTTGCAATTGTGCACTTTCTACTAACTAATCAACAGATAAGCAGTATACTTGGCCTTTGGCTTCTAGTTCAGTCACTAGCTTTTAACAAAAATCACTGCCTTGGAAGCAACAAAGACTTTTAAAGGGATTGAAACAGTCATACATAATTAAGCTTTTCTGCCTGTATATTTATGCTTTGATACCAGCACACAGAGAAAAAATTAATACCTGCAGGGATTTTGCCTCTTTCATTAAAAAACCCACCTGTTTTCAGTTTATGTATTTTCTTTACTCATGGACAAACGGTTTCTATGCTACTTGGCTAGAGAGAGCTAGGAAAAAGACAAAAAACAGTGGAATGCTTGTAGAAAATGTAGTAGTGGTAACAACTCTTTGTGATTCTCTAGGCATTTTGGAATTTACTCCTTGCTGAGAATTAATTGGTTTTGTACTGGGATATTGGCTAGGATCAATTGGCTGCAGATGCAAACAGCTGATGACCGGAGCCTACCTCTTGTTTGTGGCCCATAGAAAATTACTGTGTGAGAGCGCATCAAAATCCTAAAGATAAATCTTAGCTAAAAGTAGATGAAGAGGGAGGGAAAATTATTCACAATCTCATGTTTGGTATTTCCAATTGCTGACAAAAGACCAAAGAAATTTGTCTTTAATACTTGAAGGACTTAGTGAGATCTGAAGAACAGTGTACTGCTGGTAAAGTTGTGCTATCATATTCATTATTTTTTCAAATAACAATATTATTTCTAAAACACTGAAGTTAGGTGAGATGTCCACCTACAATGTATTTGATTTCTACCAGAATTATTGACATGAAGAGAGCCTTCTGCATGAGTTGTGGAATAGCGGAATTTAGTAATTTCTTTTTTGTGAGGGTGGAAGTAGTTTCTGTGAGTCAACAAACAGGTATTCCCCATACTCTGAAATTACTGCACCCTCCAAAAAGACAAAATGCTTGACAAAATCTGCTTGAGATCTGTAGAAAACTGAAGCTTTCATATACATGAGAAGAATAAAAACAGGTGAGTAAATTGAGACATCTTTTAATTAAAGACCTGACTCACTTTGTGAAGACGATACTTAGATGTCCTGTTCCAGGTCTGGGAAACCTCAAGTATCTACTGCCTGAAGAGAGCCATGATTGGTGGAACACAGCTTCTTATGTTTAAGTCTCTGTGGCTCCTGTCCTGTGATAAAGTTTAGAGTGCATCTTCATCACATCTGCAGATTCATCTGCAAAGGCAAAATGCTGTAAGTTGGACATTGGAGCAGTGACCACTGCATAAGGTACAGAAGTGCTTTTTGTGTGCTGTATCTTTCTTTCCCCATTGCTTCGCGGTGCTGTCCAGGCTCAATCGTTCAGTGCTCCAATTTAGGACCTTTTTTTCTTTTTATTAAAATCTTCAAAGATTTTTCTGCTTTGCAGTCTGTAGCCTTGATATCTTAGATATAATATAAGGAGCTCTTGGATACCAAAGGCTCTCATGGTTCATAAACCCTTTTGAGACTTGTTACCATCTGTCAATCATGAGCCTGATAAATCTTCTTACTTAAGCCAGTTTAGAACTTTCGAATAGGTCACTTGAGCTTACAGGATCTTTTAAAAAATTGCCTGAAAGCTAAAAATGTTGATGAAAAGCAGAAGACAAATAACTCTCATTCCAGTGGGTGTTTTTAAAGTGGTTTTTTCTGTCTCAGTTGCTGTCTTGAAGCCACTGGGCATATGCTTGTTTGCACTACATTGGGTATTTAATGACTAACGTAGACACTGTTTTTCACTGTCTTGTTTTTCAAGCTGCCAAATTCTACACTCAAAGTCTGGTCTAACAAAGAAGGAAAATGCTGATTTAAGATGCATCAACAAGCCAGAATGTCTCCATGAATGGATTTTACATTATTTAACAGAAGCATCAAGCCTCCACCCTGTTGAGTTAAGGATAAGCTAAGTCATGTTAAGCAAGAAACTAAGGGTAATTGATACCACTCAATAAAGTATTTTATCCTTCTTCCAGCCAGATACTGAAGGTGACAGGTAATTTTGTATACATTTAGTGTATATAATTAGTGAAAACTGAGTACATGGAAATTTATGTGACTGCAAAATATATTTCATCTTTAACTATCAAAGCTTTTGACAAATATGTAACCATTTTTCTGTCTGTTAATTCCATAAAGTTTATGGACATGCATTGGGCAAGAGTAATACCTGATATTTCTGCATTGCAAAAACAGCAACAAACACTTTAATATTTGACCTGCTCAGAGTAGTACAGACATGATACCAGCAAAATACATTTGAAAACCTGGAATTGCTGAGAACAGATAGTGGATTTTCTGTCTGAGGTGATTTCAGGTGATACCCTGCTAAAACAAGAGCCTAACACAGCACAGCTTGCTGTAGTGTCACAAAAGAACTAAAAGTGTCTGCAGTGGAAGCAATCATCATCTAATAAAGATAATGTGGTAAATTTTATGTAGAAAAATGTGTATAAAAGCTCAGGGTTATTATTAACAAAATGACTGACAAGTGCTGATTTTCTTTTCTTCCCTCTTGGAAACACAGTTGTGCTGTGTCTTCGGTTAGAGATGACATAAAGTGAAAAGCAAATGGCTTTGGAAAACCAAATGGCAAAGGAAATATGAATCCTTTTGACTACTCCTGCAATTGAAATAAACCCTGAGTAATTACAGGATCTAATTATTCAGTTGAATATCCACAAGAAAATACAGACTTTTCTTTCATCTGGGAGGTGGTTGAGTATGCACAGGATCACATCAGAATACCTCTGGGACTTCCACACAATGGCTTGCAAGTTAGCAAGGATATTTTCTGAGCTCAAGAAATCCTTGAAATTAATCAAAATCCTCTTGCTTTGGAGGTAAAAAATGTATCTATATTTCTTTTTCTAAGTATTTTCGTCACTAATTTTAAGAAAATCTAACCTGCAAAAATAATTCATTTGTATTTGAGGAATATTGTACATAGCTGCAATGATTCAGAGTGAGTCCTTTGCTCTGCAAAAACCTTCAGTATTATGGGGCCTTGTATTGCCTTAGAAATGTACATTTTGCAGAAATATGTTGACATGTTCTGCATTGTAACAATGAGGGCCCTAGTTTTGATTTGGAATATTATTTGAGCAACGAAAAAACTGGAAATTGGCATATAGAGCAACAAGAGCTGCAAATTATATTAATTTTGTTAAAGGGACAAAATAAGTCTCCTGTAGCTTTACATCTGAGGCTTAGAGTGTGGGGATTTTTTAATAATAAAGAAAATATTCATTTGCAAGTAGGAGTTTCATTGCATTGTTTTTCCACTAAGAATTAGAAATGGATATGGGAGTTATGTGCTTCCCTAAAACTTGGGATAATGTGTAATATATGGGTGAAAGAGTGATGGATTTAGTCCAAATCTCCATGAAATCCTGCATCCCTGTGGTTCCTGGAGAAAAGAGTTTTGCTATCTTTGTACTTTGTCTCAGTTCAGATGGCTAATTCTTTGTTGTCGAAGTGCTTCTTGTTCCTCTCTCTTTTGCCTCCCTCCAAACTCTCAGCTTAGCTGCAAGACTGGTGGGACAGAACTTTTCAGTGGTTTTGGACTGTGGTAGCCGATCTTTCAGCCATGGGCATGGGAAAGTGCCATTTCCTTCCTAGGCACAGACTGAGCCTCTGCCAGGTCTCAGCTGTGGCTTATGCACCTGAGCTGAAGGGCTTGCATTAAATTTTGGATTCACAGAAGCAGGTATTGCCGTGAGCACCAGTCTTGTCCTTGTCAGCAGGGTGGTGTCTGTGGTCTGGTGTGCTGTTGTTGCTGAAGACAGGGATTTGTTGACTTGTGATTTTCTAGGAAAAAACACAGTCAGGTAACAAACCATCAAAGTTTGCTTACAAAGGTGAGGAATTGTGGCATGCATTCAGTCTTGTGTATTAGAGTACATACATCATTCACCTTCAATAAGACTCTCTCAGCATTTGCTAAGAGTGAATAAAAGCACCAAAGCTTGGTCCTTCTCCAGCTGCATGCTGACATTAAATGTTGTCAAGACAAGCTCAAAGGTTAGATAGCATTTCTGCCTACTGTGATGTATTGATCCTGTTTTTATGTTGTTAAAGTAATTAAAATTATGTCTGTGACAGTTTGTAAAGTCTCTCAGTTGTAGGAATTAACTGCCTTTAGGGAAATGAACAGTCTTGTAAGGAAGAGATGCAGTGAAAAAGTACATGAGCCAGAAGGAAAATTATATTCATTTTCACAAATTGAATTATCTCAGAAAACTGCTAACAATTACACACAGCCATTTTTCATTCCAAATGGCAGCAAAGGTACTGAGGTAAGCTTTCATACTTGGGCTTTTTGGATGACTGCTTGTCATACTCATAACTAAAAGACATTTCACATGTTGGACCATGATATCTTGCTGTGTCATGAAACACACCAATGGCAGGGGAGCAGGGGCAGGCGAATTGCAGGAGTTGTAGAAACTGAACAGCTGCACTGCTGAATGGACAAGATGATTTAGGACATTTTCTTAAATGATTACTCAGTAGCTTAATTATTTACCATTATCCTTCAAAATTAACATACAATTTTACTGTATTTTTAGAATAACCAAGTCATGTTTTCAGATACATCTGTGTTCAAAAAAAAAGAAAAAAAAATAGATGGAAGCAAAACCTATGTTTGTATCAATTGCAAATGCAAATACTACCATGTTTGTTGGGTTATTTGTCAGGTGATTGCTACATTTATCTCATGCACTTACTAGATTTGTTCATCAAACCTAGTAGATAAATTTCTGTATTACCATATAGCAATGTGCTGTTCAGATTGCAAAATCAAATAAATACAAGAAAAAATTCTACTCTGTTATTTTCATGAGTTTGAGTGCATTAAATTGAAATTATTTCAATCTTGCATTCTGTGATTATCAAAAATTTGTATTACAATTTTTTTTGAGTAAAACATACTGTATGCTGCTCAGTACAAGAGAGACATGGAGCTCCTGGAGCAGGTCCAGTGGAGAACTTCAAAGATGAATGTATTGGGTCTGGGTGAGCTGAAGTTGATTTTCTCTTTGCAGCCCTCCCTGTGCTGTGCTGTGCACTGATAACTGGAAAGGTGTTGATAATCCACCAGTGTTTTGGCTACTGCTGAGCACTGCTGGCACAGCATCAATGCTCTTTCTCCAGCTTTCCTTCCTCCTCATCAAGGGGCAGGGGTGGGCAAGATCTGGGAGGGGACACAACCAGGCTAGCTGACCAAAATTGGCCAAAGGGTATTCCCTACCAATGATGTCAGCTCAGATATAAAAGTTAAGGGAAGGAGGATGAACGGCGAGAATCTGTTATTCACAACATTTGCCTTCTGGAGAAACTGCTACAGGTGCTGAGGCCCTGTTTCCTGAAAAGTAGCCAGGCATCACCTGCCAATGGGAAGCTTAACAAAGAGAGAGAATTTTGGTATTGCCCCTGCATAGTAAAAATTTTGTTAAAAAAAAAAAAAAAGACAGAAATTCCACCCCATTCTCCACACATAGGATGGGTAGAGTGAGTGCAAATGTTCTGAATAAGAAATAGGGTCTTAAGAAGCAAATAAATTAGCAGGTACTCCTAGGTACTACAAGAACATTCTTTTTCAATGTCTTTGCTCTTTCTTGCTTATATATAGCAAACTCGCATTATCAAATGAAAGTATAAATGAGAAAACGGAAAGAAAAATTTATATCTTGCTGACTGTGCTTCCAAAAATGTTCTTTGTTCCAGGAGAAAAGTAAAGCAGTATATTAAATACAGGTATAAGAAATAATAAATATCTGGTAACACTGTGGAAGAAAAAGGCTATGTCAGATCAAAAGAAAGACAGATACCTGTCATTAAAAACGGAAGAGATGTCTGAGGGCAAGAACATATCCAGAGGTATTCATGAGCAGCAAAATCATCAGCAGACGGTGAAAAACTTTTTAAATGTTCATGGTTATGAAAAATATTTCATATTTGAAAGCAATTTATATAATGACTGAAATGAAAGAATCTGATAATTCTTCTTTGGACATTAAATCTTAAGACAAGCAAGTTTTACTGGTAATGTTGCTCTTGTTTTGCTTTTCAGCTCCAAGAGAGTCTTAAAAATAGTGAGTCTTACTATAACTACCTATCTCACTTTCTCAGTCCATGCTAGCCGTGCGTTATCGTCTTACTGCAGTTAAAAAATAAAAAAAAAGGTAGATCCCTCTTATTTTCAACACTAGTTGCTATTTCCTGTTCTTGGGGGAATTCTTCCCTATTGCCTGTACAGTTCTATCATATGTATAAATTTCTTTTCTTACCTTGGGTTCACAATTTGTTTTCCTCAAGAACCTTGTTTATTTCATTAGTGGCTTCCCTGTTTATTGAAGAATATAGCTAAGCCACAAAATGCAGCCTCTCCTGAAGATGCAGAGGTTGACCAATTGAGCCAGACTTTCAGGATAGAGAGGGTACAGCCTCCAGACGCCAGGGAGTGTGCTGAGTGCACACTCAGCGAGCCTGCATTGGAGTGCTGCTGACAAGGCAGGGAAAACCCAGACCAAAGACAGTCACATCATAAGCATCTGGATTCCAAAGACATTCTGTCTGTGTGTGATTTAAATGTCTTTGGATCTCTAGATAAATTGAATTGTGTCTTGTAATTATGTCTTGGTAATTATGTCTTGCAAAAGGATAAACTGTATGGTGGAGAAAAGAAAATAAATTAAAAAAATCTTCATAAGCTGCAGCCTATGTTCACTGCACGTTGCCAAGAAAGATGTGAACATGCCAACATGCCTTTCTGAAAACAAGAGAGACTTTTTGCCAGGAAACTTAGTGATTACTTGAAGTCCTTAATACAAGCAATATTGTGTTAATTAATATGTAATGCAGCATTAGGAAATGTATTGCTGTAATGGTAAGATTTTTGTTCTCTGCTGATCAGTGTTCTACCAAAAACCACTGCTTTCTGTTTTGTGGTTGGAGGAGTTTTTTGTTTATTTCAGATGGCCAAAACCATTGTGTATTCAAATAATCTCTTTAAAGTGTTTTTATTCCTCTCTGTACAGTTGTTTTATTTTACTTTGAGCCCGTTTCCATTACTGTAAAGCATCTCATTTAACAGACCAGGAACTGATGCTGCTGCATTACAAGCTGTCTGTCAGGTGATTCTGCAGCTGCATTGTGATTCACCTTGGAGACCATAGTTTTACAATGTTTCTCGAATCCAAAACCAGCGACCCTGTTGCAGAGGAGGAATACAAATTTGATTATTTTCATTATATTCTTTGTTGTGGCGTGTTCTTTTCCCCCTTCGTATTTGGTTTAGCCCAACCCGTCAATTTACTGTTTCCCCTCCCTTTTACATGCTCTTTGTTAATTGTCAATCCTCTATGTACCCCACCCATTTCTCCTCCCCTTTCCAGAAACTTCTCCCTTCCCGGTTACTCCATTGGCCCATTTGAACTTCTCCCCTCCCCGGGCTTCCCCCTATTGGTTTATTGTACCCAACCCCGCCTATGATCCCTCCCCTTTTCCTCACCTATTGGTCTAAGATTGTGCCCACCCCTGACCCCACCCCTGTTTAAAAACTTGTGTAATCCCCTCACTCGTGGTCTTCGGTTGCTGATTCCCCTGAGAATAATAAATTCTCTTGGATGCTACATTGGAGTTCCCCCCCTTGCTTCTGCTGGCACCTGCATCAGAGCCCTGCCTCACACGGTGAGGATCAACACGTTTGGGTTTGGGGACGTCCACAGACCCAATGTGGCGAGCCACCGGGCAGCTCTGACCGTGTCAATTCTTGTTTTGAATATTATAATTGCCTGGACACAATCACAGCAGACCAGAGTTTTTCTAATCAAATTTAGTTCACCTCTGTTTCCATCTGTGCCTATGATATGCATACAAACATCGCTCCATTTAGGATAAAAAAAAATTGACTTTATTCTTCTCAGGTTCTTCTTTGACATTAGTGCATTCACTGGAATATACCCATCTATTGAAGGGGAAAATTAAACCTAAGGATAAGCAGTTAGAAATAATTATTAATACAAAACTAAACAACTTTACTTTAGTACTTGCATTATGTTAGGAGCAAGCATATGGAAGAAAGAAGATTCTGCCAGTGAATAGCTTAATGGTACATGACATGAAGTTGAGGATTTTATGAGAGCTATCATCTATGTCCTATGAGTGACAGAGAATAAAATCAAGATGTCACAGGAAAGTCAAGGTTTAGATGGTCCTGAAGGGAAGAATTTTTTTATTTACTTGTTTAATAATATTACAAATTCAGTCATTAAACAGAGAAGGAATTCATACTGTGTTAGCATAAAATGGACCCTACTGGCTGTCACTAGATCTTTGAACATTGCTGGAACATTACTTGAAATTTATAAAACTTTGGTGACAAGTAATTCCTAGACAAACAGACAAGAGAGAAAAGGCAAGAGGCACTTAATGTGAAAACAACATTGTCTTTTCCAGAATTATTGGCATCTCTAAAGCAAATAATCTCAGAAGACCATAGATCAATATGTTAATAGATTAAGCACAGACTGGAAAACAGAAAGATCAATCATTTAAATATGCACCTACAAGAAACAGGAAAAAATACCTGGTATTACGGAGGACATTAATCTGGCCAACATATTCAGGAGGCTTTATGTTGTCACTATTCAGAAATCTTTGCCCTCAGTTTCTGTTAAGATGAAAACATTCACGTTCACAGAACTAATAATAAGTGATTATTTAAGTGAAAATTACCAAGACTTGTTTAAATTTATTAAAAAAAATACAAACAATATTCATGCTCAGACTTTTAAAGGTCAAACTTCACAGAGCAGAAAGCAATATGCCAAATCATTTGGAAAAAGAATTCAAACTGAAAAATGGGAAAGACATTAGTTGTAGCTTTATTTTGTCATTTTCTACCAAGATAATGTCAACTCCATGTACCATTTGTCTGTGCTGACACAAATGACACATGACTCTACATTTGCTTTCATAAAAGAAGGCATGATTTCATCCTGTTGCTGTATGATTAGTAAACAAATCTGTAATAGGGGTTCAACATCTGATTATGGCAAATTTCTGTGCACATTGTAACCATTCAGATCCACAATTACTTTCCAATAAATCTTTGCCTTTTTTAAGTTTGAAGTTTACTTTTCACTGCTATTGAAACAAATAAAAGTTTGAGCTAAAATGAACTAGCATGCTGAAAAAGTATTTTCCTCCAGTATCAGTACTTTACTTAACAATCAAATCCTTTATATATATTTTATCAGTATTTGCTCCCTAATCCCTATATCTACTTCGATCAGGAGACAAATGCTCCACATAGTAGTAAGTGTATATTTAATTTTATCATAAGAACTAATCATATTTGCCTGGAAGGATTTATTCATCATCATTTTGCACGGTTCAAGAAACACAACTCAATTAGTTTTCACTTGGCTTATTGATAATTCAACTCAGTATCTTCTAAACTGTTATATTAAGAGAAAAATATATGTATATTACATGATGCTTTCTCTTCATTCTCTCTTGAAGGCTGGTACAACTTTTACCTTCCTAAAATCTTCATCTGAGTTGCAGCTCTTCGCTGGTCATATAATAACATAATAAGCACCATGGATTGCTGTTTAGGCAGCAGGCTCACAAAAACGTGTAGATACATGACTTAATTTGTACTACCCACTTTAATTTAGCTATGAGGATACCTTAGACTGCATATAAATTTGAAAGCTGGTAATATTATGATGTACTGAAGACACTTAACTAACCCAAATCCATATCCTAATAAAGTGTAAATAAGTCATTGTCAAGCACTCTTAGATAAATCTCAAATGTGTTTCTCCCTGGGAGAACAGATTTGTTCTTTTAGTTTATTGTGAAGTTTTAGGAGGAAACATACAGGCTATGAGGAGACAAAGAGAGAGCAGTGGGTGTTCTTATTTCCTGGTAATGTCTAATAGGACAATGGTCAAGTGGTGTATATTCGCATTTTTCAAGTTGTAGCAAATTTTCTCATGTTTTGAAATTAATTTCACAATTTCTTTTCTTAGCAGTCTTCAACAGTTTTATTACGTTCTCTTGCTGGACTTCCAGTTGGGAATTTTCACGTATAGGGGATATATTTGCTAGGCAATTTCTTCAGACTTGTGTATGAATTGCTTGGGGCTGTTTAGTAGATGATTCTCTGAAGCATGAAGGATAAGTGAGGATAGTGGAAAAGAACCAAATAAATTAAAAGTAAATATTTCAAATAAATAGTAGTGAATTTTTTCTGCAACATATTTAAAGGACAATTTTTGTCTGATTTCCATAGCATCTCTTTTCTTAAATGGCTTTTCTTTCTTTTAAGAGAAATATTGCAAGAAAATCTCCAAGATCTTTATTACAGACATCAGAAAATAAAGAAAAGCATTTCCAAAATTGGTTTTAAAACATTGTTAACACTATATCAATGCTCACTGTGGATCCTGCCTGCTGATTTAAGTGAAAGCAAAATTTGGTTTCCTTCCGTGAATATCTTACTGAAGAAAAGTAGTGGAAAAACAAACCAAAGCCCTTTTAAGCTGATACTTCTGGCAGTTCCAAAGATAAAATTTCTTACCAACTATATGAATGATTGGAGATGAGTTAGAGACAGATAAGAAACCTGAAAATTATCTAGCCCATGGTCTGTTTTCTTTTCAAATAGACAAGACAGAATTTGTGAAAAAGGCAGTATAGCTGTGTTTTCCAATAAAATGTATACTAGCATATAATGGTTAACTCACATTTCTTTTTTTAATACAGCTTGTATGTCAAGACTGGAGGCTGTTTGCTCCAATCTGTAAAAACTTTTATCAGGAAAAAAATGTATAAACAATGTTCTTAGTGCATTCGTTAAGTCTAATAAATGAAAAAAGTATTTCTTAGAGATTTTTCATGGAGGGCAGGGCTGCAGGCAAGATATTCAAAATGGGAATCTGTGGCAAATGGGTAGGCATGGATCGTGCTGGAGAATGAAGTGGTCTCAGATACAGGGCAGATGACACAGGAGGCAGACTGGAGCTAAAACCTTGCCTGCAGAGAACAGGCCTGCTTTCAGTCACATTGCAGTTGAACTTAGATAAGGGAATAAAGAAGCTTACCCAGCAGGGGACTCTGCAATTGCTTCCATGCAAAGTCTTTTCCCACTTTCTCTGCAATACTTGTCCTTAGTCCTGTGTCCTTGCCCTCCTGATTTCAGTGGTCAAAGCTACTTGCTTCAATTGCTTGAAAATCAGTCCGCAATTGCTGAAATTTCCTTTTACAAAGGTGGAAAAATAACTGTAAACCTCAATGACTTTAAGAGTTTTTTTTTTTTTTTTCCCCTGTACCCCTGCTACTTCCCACGAGGAAGCAGTACTTTCCAATGCTGCCACCTCCAGGGAAAATCTACACCATGCAATGGAAAGTGGTACAAAGACACCAATCTAGCAGAGACCTTTGCTGGGCAACTATTCCATGGAATCATGCTTGTGCATGGACAGGTCATGTTAGACATTGATATATCCAAGCCAGTAAATCATAACCTATGTGCACTCTTGTAGTTTTATTATGCTTTTTGGGAGGGGAGCCCAGACACAGAGTGGAAAATTTGCTTGCTGGTTTATTCCTCTGGAAATCATTCCTGAGAAGTCCTTTGGGAGTTACACATTTGGAAAGGCTTCCTGACACCAAGGCTGTCGTTCAAAAAACAGAGGTGGACAATGAGCCATGTCTTGAAGTATCAAGACCAGTGTTGATTACCCAAGTCACTCTTGTCATTTAAAGTATCTCTTTGGGGAGGAACTGCTGAGAACTTCACCTGGTGCCTGATGCAGGAAGGCTGGCTCTTGCATTAGAAATGAGACCGCAATATTAGAAATACAGAATATTCAGCAAACCAAAACCTGGTTGGTGATTTTTGCTTGTGTTTATACTAAGATGACGAGGTGGACATTTAAAGTCTCCATACAGATGAGGTGTCAGTGTCCTCCTTGGCTTGGGTTTGTCTTTTGCCTTCTAATGCCTTCACAAAGGGCATCTAGGCATTTCTTGAGTTGTGTAGTGCTTTTAATTGTTCAAGTAGATGAAACCACCATATGCTGGGTTGGAGAAAGATTTAGTTGCAGGGTACCAGCTCTGCTGTGCCAATTGGCCTCAGCATCAGATGATGGTCACCAGCTCATTTTACTTACTGTTATGTACATATGCTGACTTTGTGCAACTCTTATAGTAACACCTGTAGTTGAGTTAGGTTACCAACATCTTTGGAATAAGACAGTTCTGTAAATTGTTTTGTTTTGTGGAAAAAAATCTCCTTTCCTATTTTGATCTCTTAACATCAGATAGATGTTTCCAAGTGTTCATCAAATACCTTTCCAGATATATTCAGCCACCCTAATTCATTCAATAATACAGCGATTGAGTTCTTATTTTAAATCATCCAGGACTCTCAAGCAAATGCTAAATATTGTAGTGTCAGACTACATTTAAACTAGTGGCTTTCCTATTGCTCATGTTTCCCAGTAAATTTTAATAAGGGTAATATAGTATGCATGCATCCTGAAGAAGGAATTTGAAGACTGTATTTGACTCTTGTTTTCTCCATCCTCTATCCCTGCAGGAAGCAGACTTCGACAGCAGATGTATACTTTATAGTACTGGAGAACTTGCAAGTTTCCTTCTGTAGAAGTTGCCAATTGTGACAAATTATGTTCAGTTTTATGAGCAGTGGCCACTGGAGACTGAACTAAATTGGATTTGCACTCAAATCCCACAGCCCATGCCTTCTTAGGAGCAGCTGCTGCTTGGATGATGGTAGGATTTAAACATGTTTATTTATGATATGCTAGAAATCTACTTCTGTAAACAAAAGTACTTTCATTTGGAAGAGCAAAAACAGGGTGCCAAGAAGAAAAGCTATAGGGACTGATGGTTGTTGCTGCAGTATCCATATTTTATAAATAATTGTATTATTAATTTAATAGAGCTTCACAAAATTTTGACAGTATTGCAAGCTGATATTTAGATTGTATGAATTGGTTAAGGTGATGATCAATAGCAACTCTCATCTTTCCAACTAAATTAAAAATTCAGATTAGGTATCCTGCAGAAAATTGAACACCTAGGAAGCAGGGAACCAGTGCTGAAGCAAAAGTTGTTACCTCTTTTCACTCCTGCTTGGCTAAAATTCAGGGGTTTTTTCTGTTTGGACAAAAAGTTCCAGCTCTCTTTGGTGTGAATTTGTTGATTTGAGAGCAAGTAAAATGTGTTCTTTCCCTGAACACAGAGGATCTAGTTTCTTTCAGCTCCAGGGATCTTTCAAGCCCTCTTAGTCAGAAACATCTTCCAAAACTTTTCCTTTTAAACCTCAGAAATGCTAGCAAATTTCTGTTGGACTTACTTATGCAAACCCTGACTTTATAGAGGCATTGACTGAAACCATGTGGGGTGATTTTCAACAGAGTGGCAAAAGGCATTTTTGGTTTTTTTTCCTGGATGGGTTCCTAGCTGAAATATTCTGGAATCTCTCCATAAAGTGTGATCTCAGGCAAACATCTGGATTGGAAACTTTCTGCTCATTTAGTTTTGCAAAAAATTAGTAAACAAGGTGTTACAGTGGAAGGTCCCTGACGGCATTAGCAATGGGTGGTGTCAACCAATGTACATGAGCATCAATAATTATTCTACAATGTATGCACACACAAATGAAGCTCAGTGGCAGACTCCCAAACGGAGTAATCACATGATTTGTAGGAACTCTTGAGCAAGCCTAGTGGGAAGCCTTGCTCTTTGAATAAGTCACAGTGAGAGCTTTTACCTCTATGTGCAATGTTTGCTGGTGAAGGGTTTTTCTGCAGCCTTCTGAGTGCACTCTGCCTACAGGGCTCTCTAAATTGTTCATTCACTATTGTTAAGATAACAAACTACATATTGTAAAGAAGGAGTATTTTTTTCTTTTTTTGTTTATGTTACTGATCTTGTAGACATAAAATATGTTAATTAAAACTATGGCAACTTATGTAATCCTGTCCTTTTTCTGCAGCCTTCTGAGTGCACTCTGCCTACAGGGCTCTCTTAAATTGTTCATTCACTATTGTTAAGATAACAAACTACATATTGTAAAGAAGGAGTATTTTTTTCTTTTTTTGTTTATGTTACTGATCTTGTAGACATAAAATATGTTAATTAAAACTATGGCAACTTATGTAATCCTGTCCTTTTTCTGCAGCCTTCTGAGTGCACTCTGCCTACAGGGCTCTCTTAAATTGTTCATTCACTATTGTTAAGATAACAAACTACATATTGTAAAGAAGGAGTATTTTTTTCTTTTTTTGTTTATGTTACTGATCTTGTAGACATAAAATATGTTAATTAAAACTATGGCAACTTATGTAATCCTGTCCTTTTCATGGTTGTTGGTTTGCTTTGGTAGCATGATCTGTGTAATTGGTTCTCAGAACCTCAGAATCACAGCATATGCTGAGTTGGAAGGACCTGCAAGTATCATCATGCTCTTAGCCCTGCACAGGACATCCCCAAGAGTCACAGCATATGCCCAGGAGCATTATCCAAATGCTTCTTGAATTCTGTCAGTCTGGTGCTGTGATCACTCCCCTGGGGAGCCTGTTCCAGTGCCCAACCACCCTCTGGGTGAAGAACATTTTTCTGATATCCAACCTAAACCTCCCCTGACACAACTTCAGGCCATTCCCTTGGCTCCTGTCCCTGGTCACCACAGAGAAGAGATCAGTGTCTGCCCCTACTCTTCCTTCCATGGGGAAGTTGTAACTGCAATGAGGTCTCCCCTCAGTCTCCTTGAGGATGAACATATTTCCAGTTCTCTCACAGATTTTTCTCCTTCATTGTCAGCCTGGCAATGGAGCTGAACAAGTTCCTTTTCATGACCAAACCTCTATCTATCATCTATTTATCACTTCATTTGAATCTAAACTTTGCTTTGAGAGTTGTGACAAAAGATTAGGAATAACTTCGCTTACTATGCAGCTTAGCTTGTCCAAAAAAAAAATAGGTGAGATGAAAGGAGAAAAAATAAGCCTTCTACATGACTTCAACTATATTGTTAATTATCCTGTAGGTGTTTTGATGAAATGGTCTTGGTACAGTACATGGGACTCCATTACTTGGGGCAATGGTCATTTTTTATGCTCTTGGCTTTAAAACTGTTCAGGAAGCCTGAATACATAATAGTGTCTTCTAAATTTCCATGGGCTTGTTGATGGAAAATGACCTGATGTAGACAAGATGAAGGCATTGCAATATATCTTTATCAGAAAACAATTAATTTAGGAAACTTAACTCAATGAAGTTCCATTTAGACTCTATAATTTTCTTTGCTCAATATAACACTTACACGGTCACCTCTTAACAACAAAGTCCATGTCACAACAGCAAAGTCTGATTTTGTAAAATATTGTTTCCTATAAAACAGGCCTGTAGAACCTGAGGATTCTCCTCTGAGGGCTGTATCTGTAAGATACATTGTCACGCTGCCCACTGGCTGTCCACTGCCCCGGCGATGCCAGAAGGGGCGACAGAGACACCGCCTGGGGTCCCTTGAGGGCTCTTCCAAGATAGAGAGTAAGCAACTCCCCTGTCGGGCTCTCACCCCGACAGGTACCAGCCTCAGCACCCGGGTAGGGAGCAACTGTTACCAGGTCCCAGCCCCGAGCCTCCCCAAGCTGGCAGGCAGCCAGCCAACTCTGTAGCCAACGATCGTATCCTGGCAATCTGCCTGTGGGGGTCAGGCTGCAGCCGCTGTAATTGTAGACAACAATCCGACACAGGGGGCAAAGAGCACGAGGAGACCTTTGGTTTGGCGAAGTTCCCCTAACTCTTTATTTCCTCAGCCCAGCGGAGGGACAGAGGTTGGAGCAGCCATGGAGGGAGCCAGTGACCAAAGGCCCCGAGAGCCGTTGTGCACACGCTTTTCAATGGGGGAGGAGTTGGGAGGTATGGGGAGGAGTCTTCTCTCTTGGCCAATAGCCAGGCATTACATAATGAAAGCAAACCAATAGCAAGACACAAGGGGAGGTCTCAGGGGTGGATACAAACATACAAACCAATCAGGGGACAAGGACAACAGAACCTTCTAGACAGGGGGTATCAACTTGGGAATGGACAGGGAAGACAGACAACTTGATGGACTGTGTTAAATGACGACTTGAAGGAACTTTCGGGAAGAGGGGGAGGAGGCTTGGTGAAGGACAAGTCTCTGGGAGTGGCCAACCCCTAGGCTCCGCCCTGGGTGATGTCACCTTCAGGGGTATCAACCCAACCCAGTTCTTCATTGATTAAAACACTAAAACCTCTGGAGTCACCATCTGAGATCTGGACATTGGGGTTCGTAGCCACTCATGCGGTGCGAGGTGCATTCACGGCAGCCACCGTAGGGGTTGCCGAGCGCACCGCAACAATACATTACTCTGACATTCTCTTCTCCTGAAACTTCCCAACTTGATTCAGCAAAACCTCGTTTTTATATGTATATATACATATAAAATTTTTCAGTTTCTGCTGAAGACTCACTTATATGGTGATCTCACTGAAAGTGAGTCATGGCAATTTATTCGAGTCATGGCAATTTTATGAAACTTTGTGTGCATACCTATGTTACAGCAATTTTTTTCCTCATGTCTATGATTACACTATTTTCTTGTTAATTTTTTCCACCTATTTCATATATTAATGTCAGTTAAATTTCAGATACACTGGATTGGAGACTGAAGTTTGTAATTACTTGTTTGAGATCCTGGGTATGTATCTAAAAATCTTTCTATTTATCTATCTATTACTTATCATCTATCTCTAAACAGAAAGACAACAAATAATGACAAACCTAACTGAAAAGGGGAGACTGGATTTCTTTTTAAGGCGTACCAGTAGAAAACAACAGGCTTGAGTCCAAATCCTGGAATGATCTCAGATTTACTGTGTGACCTTGGACAGGTCAACAGGGTCCTGAATTAAAACAAAGGGCTGTAGACCTTCTTTTTGGCAGTAATGCCATCCTGAGCAGCAGTGGGATTACTCATACACGTGCTTAAGGGTTTTGCTGAACAATGCCCTTAATCTCTCTGTGCATTAGTTCCTTGCCCACACCAGTGTATACAGATAACACTGCCTCTTTCCGGCCAGCACCATGCTCTGATTTAGGTTTCCATTTATTTATGGCCTGGATTAGTTTATGCTATGTCTTTTTGTGTGTAACACTATATCCCAGCATGGTGAAACTGTTTTTAGGGACAGGGTCCCTATACACTCTTGCAATAAAAAGATATGTCAAGTCCTAACTAAATAGGGCACCAGTTTAAGTGGTCAATGTGCGGCTTGGTACTTCTATTATGGTATTCGCATGCCCTACTTCACTAAATATTAATAATAAATAAATAAAGATATCCCGCACTGAAATAACATAATAGAATAATTTTTTTTCAGTAAAGTTTTTAATAAGTTTAAAACTAAAGTTACAATATATAAACATGCATACAAAACAAGACTGGGAGGAGCTGTTGGCTCCACTGAAGGCAGAAAGGCCCTGCAGTGAGACCTCAAAAGGCTGGGCAATCATCAACCACATGAAGTTCAACAAGGCAAAGTGCTGGATTCTGTACCTGGGTGTACAGACAGATTGGGAAATAAGATGCTGGAAAGCAGCGCCCATGGAATGGGATCTGGGGGTCCTGGTTGATGGCAA
>VZRN01003293.1:251177-278404 GCA_013397935.1 Dasyornis broadbenti
GTTCTTCACCCAGAGGGTGGTTGGGCACTGGAACAGGCTCCCCAGGGGAGTGATCACAGCACCAGACTGACAGAGTTCCAGGAGTGTTTGGGCAATGCTCTTGGTCATATGCTGTGACTCTTGGGGATGGTCCTGCTCAGGGCTGGGAGTTGGACTTGATGATCCTTGTGGGTCCCTTCCAACTCAGCATATTTTGTGATTCTGTGAATTTTTTTTCTGCTTTAAGACTTCACTGTTGACTAGTAGGTTGTTGATGTCTTATTTGGAAGCATCAAGGGAAGGAATGCTTACAAAAATGGACAAAAGTACAGCCACCAAGAAAATTTTTTATGAAGCGTTTCTGTTGAAAATTTTAAATACGCAAGCCTATAGCCTTTTCAGGGGGAGGGCTTGGTTTAATGTGATTGCTCAGTGACATTTTCTTCCTTTTGTTTGCAGATTGTTGATGCCTCATTGTATTAATAATAATTTTTTTTTTAATTTTAAACATGTATTCAAATTTAATCTATTTTATACAAAATGAAGTCATCAAAGTCAGTAGTAATAAAATAGCTTAATTGGCCTAAAGCCTTGTTTCTCAGGTTTTATTTGTCAACATTTCTGGAAATTAATTTTAGATGCTGATTTAGGATGCAGAGGTTCTTCCAGAGGTTGTTTTAGTTTGAAACTTTTCCCAATAACCTACCTAAGGATGCAAGGAATTCTAAGGTCTTCCAGCAGAACTTCACTAGGAACTGGTGATGCACCTACAAGTAAGAAATACAAGCATGTTGTCTGTACTAACCTATTCCTGGGTTAGTATCACTGTTAAAAAGGAAAGGTGGCACTAAGATTAGAAAAGAAGCATGATAAGTCTCAAGAATTATATCTCAGAGAGGTACCAGTGAGAGAGAACAGGAAAGGAACTAAATCCATCTCGTTTCGCTGTGTGACCATGAGCCTTATGTGGGCCTTTGTGTATGAATTTCTGAAGGGTGAAGGATGAAATATATTTGGAGTTTGGTCCCATTAGGAAGGTAGGCCTGAAAAAGTCATGAAACCAGTGTCAGAAGAAGAAGAAATTTTCTTGCTTGAAGCTTTTCCTGTGTTTAGCGTGACCTGAGTGTAATACATCTAAACCAGCTAAGAATAAAGATGTTTCATGCCCGTGTTTCAGATATTGTGCAGAACTTAACTGCAGGATTAAAAGTCTCCCATCATTAGTAATAATCACCTACTAAAACGGGGTTAAGTTGGATTGCTCACTTACTGGTTAAACAGCATCTGACTTAGCTAATATAAATCAAAGAATGTCCTACTTTTTCTGTTTGCTTATTTCTACATTCATATGGTATTTCCTACCATATGCTGTACCTATGTTCTCTTTCTATATGCTCTTTTTGGACACTGCTGTAGTGTGCATATACTTGAGCAATTTACTGGCAAAATCAGCTGGTGATTTACTGATGGGGAAGAACAGAGTGCTAACTTGAGTTTTTTTCTCCTCATTGCCCTGACTCAATTGCAGTGTGGTGCTATGAAATACTACAGCATCTGCTTTGCAGCTGCACTGAACATCTCCATTTTCCTTTTGATGAGTTTTGCAAAGTTTAGCAGCCAAGTGAGCATTGTACCATCCTTTTGTAGGTACTCCAAGTATGACAGTAATGTAGTACTTTAGTCTCGATGTCTTTCTGCTGCGGTGCTAAAGTAACAGAACTTCAGGGTTGTCACTAAAAATGTTATATTTTAGACAAAGGTCTGATTCAGTGTGCTGAGAGTAATGTCTCTCTTGTGTACTTAGGCAGACCTAAACTAAAACAGAGTTAAAAAATTCTGTGCTCAAAGCATCTCAGTTCCTGAACCTGGGAACCTCCAAGCCCACACATAAAACTGCTCCTTAAGCTAAGCAAGCAGCTATGCCAGATGGTAGTTGGAATAAACTGCTCTTCTGTGGAGTACTCAGAACATAGGAATGAGATAGAGGGTTAGAGCCTCCTATCTTACAAGCATATTATAAAGGCAGGAGATTAACATACACGTTTGTTGAAGATTTTCCTGGGTATACCTTTGCTGCAGTTCAATTCTGGGACCAAGAGAAACGCAGAAGTGTCTGCAGGCAGTTTACAAGGCCTGCTGCATGCAGCCGCCCACCTGCTGAGGCATGTAACACCACCTGTGAGCCCAGGGCAACAGCAGGAGCAGTGCTCCTATGGGTGCCATCGAATGGTTGTCAACCTGTTCTAGAGTTCTACTGGGTGCAGACTAGAATACATGACATTTCCTCCCTTTCCTGAAAAATCTTCATATACGGAAGCAATCACATAAAACAAAGCACTGTCCCAGCAAGGCAAAGCAAGGTCCCACTTTCAATCCATGGAAGTGCATCTGCTGTGAGGAGGAAATAATGCCTTAAAGACATAGGACATCTGAGAAAATGATTCTTGATTTCTTTGGATCAATTTGGCCTTGAAGTCAAAGTGTTCCTTATTCAACTGACAAGAAAACACTAAGGAGATTTCTGTCGAGTTTTTGTGCTCTTGTGTCAGCTGACACTGTATGATTTTCAGAAACACTGGCAACAGTTTTAATGTAAAAAGTGAGCAAGTGAAATGACATCTCTATGACAAGTAAATCTGAGTGAAAACAGTGCTGTTCTTTGCTTTCTCACAGGCATTTAATTTCTGGAGGAAGAGGTAGTGTGCTTTTCTCTGTGTGTTGTATTGATTGATTGATCAATCTGTACAGAATGCATAGCCTTCTCAAGCTGATCAGGACAGTGTTTGTTCTCCTAAATTTGTGTCTAGAATAGCTCTAAAATTCATTGAGATTTCTAAAACATACTGGGTTTAGCATGAATAATTAAAAGAATATGTTTTCATGCAAGACAGAGTCCATTAGACCTTATTTTATGTGTGCTTGTGTCATTCAGAAATTTTAGACCATATCCATTTTAGAAGCTCTTGTATTAACTGTCCTGACATTAGTAGGAAGCAATGCTTCAAAACAAGAACTAACAGCTAAACCACTGTTTATTTGTCAAGTTAATGTTTTGTTTTATGTTGTTATTTTTGTAGGGATTAACTGCTTTCTGTGCTGTGTTTAAGTACTACCAGATTTCTTATCTTATTCTTCTCTAGAATGTGTTTATGTTATCTTGTAAATGCTACTGGCTGTACATTCTATGTTGGCTCATGTGCAGCACTGCATGTGAAACCGTGTAGGTCAGAGCCTGGCTGTACAGGCACCACAGCAACATATGTGAATCAGCAAGGGTTTGAAGTCTTGTTCTGATGATGAGTGCATATTATTCTGTGAGTAAATTTCAGGTGAAGGATTCTAACAGAGCTCACAGGCTGTACAACGATGAGCCAGTGAGTTTGGGGTAAGAAGTTTTAGTTTAGATTTACATAGAGCAGGAGTGCTTTGAATCACAAAGACTAGATCCTGAAATAATAAATATTCTTATGTATTTAATGGAAGACAACTGAAATAGCAGTGCATTGAGTGTCTTAAAAGTAGACCCAACTATACAGTTTGCCCAGGGTTCAGTTTTGGAGGCTGGGTTTGCTTTGAACAGGAGTTGGATTGGGTAATTTCCATCCATAGGTCTCTCCCAGCCTACAGATTCTATGACATAAATAACAACAAGTTAGATAGTTCAGTCACGAAACACTTACTGAAAACATGTTGTTCTTGCTGTAGTCATCTCTGCACTTCTGTGGGAGATAGGATTCCCTGGGTAACGGGACGACTGGTTACTGAAGAGCTGCCATGTGGGCTGTGTTATTGCATTGCCCTGCAAGCTGCCCCTAAAAAGTCACTTGGGTATCTCTGCCTCGTGTTCCAAACAAGCACAAGGAGCCATTGTAAACTTGGCATTGCATTCAAGCAAATGCATCCCACTGGAAGCTGGAGCAATGTGGGTGTGTGGTACAGCCTGAGCCACAGGGCTCTGCCCAGAATTCTCTGGATGTACTTGGTGCTCCAGTTTCAAATCAGTGCCACCCTTGCAGAATGGAAATGGACTCTGCAGAGATGCTTATGGGCCTCCCTGCATAAAATTTTCTCCAACATGCCTGGGGACAGCATGAATACAAATGCCGTTCCATGCTGTGGCACAGAGCCAGCGTTGGTCTTCAAGGTTTATTGGCATAGGATCTGCTCTGGGCAAACATGGCAATACTGCTCATCAGCTGTAGCTGGCAGTGGAAGCAAGATAGCTGTGTTCAGCACTGAGCTGGAGTCTCCAGAGAGCCAGATTCTGATTTTTGTGGCATAATGAGTCTGTGTTGCTGATGACCTGCCCATGATAATGAGATGCCTATGAGAAAAGCCTCAACTCTTCATTTAATGTTTGTGGCAAAAGGACCCCAGGTCCCTGTTCGTGCATACTGCCCCCATGCTGGCTGGTCTTCTGGCTCATGTCTAGTTCCAGCTGACTTCAGACTAAAGAGCTTGGGTGTGGAGCAGGCAGAAGGATTGCATTGCAGTAAGCTGTGGCCACTGCAAACATCACAAACTGCCTTGGAGAGGTAGAAACTTCCAAATATATGAACGAGTTGAGGTAAGAGAGGTGGTACCTAGTTGCGTTAAAACATTTAATTGCAAATAAATGAGAATAAATTAGTTTTACTTAACAGAAAGAGTGATTGGGCATTGCAATGGGCTGTCCAGGGAGGTGGTGGAGTCACCATCCCTGGAGGTGTTTGGGAAAAGACTGGATATGGCACTTAGTGCTGTGGTCTATTGATGTGGTGGTGTTGGGTCATAGATGAGACTCGATGATCTCAGGTGTCTTTTCCAACCTAGTTAATTCTGTGATTTTGTGTGACTACAGTGAATACTTTCCTAGTAAGAAGGCTGGCTTGAGGTCTAAAATTTGTCCTGATCAACAGAAAAGAGCTTTTAAGGGTAAAACTGCAATTCCAATTTCAACTTCAAATGGAACTTGACATAATTCAGAAATTGATCACTTCTCTCTTATTAAGTTGTTCATCATTTCCAATCATTAGATTGAACAAAAGCTAAGGGTTTGAATAAATATGTCACATAATCACATAATTATATTAGCATATTTGCTATGAGAAGTAAATATAACATTTAAAATAAGTGTTTAGGTGATAGCTTTTTTTTATTGACACTTTAAACGATGCTTGGAATCACTACAATTGGAACCAATCCCCTCTGAATCCTTGCATACATGGATACTAACAAGTTTTTAATTTGCAGATTCTGTAGATCTTCCATGATGCAACAAATGTAGAATTTTAAAACATATAAATACTACTGTAAAAATCCCCAAAGCTCAAGGGGGAGCTCAGAAATAAAAAGGCAGTTACAGGCACTGAAACTAACTTTGTGTTAGAAGACTATTTCGGTTTCAAAGTGCCAGCAGTGTTTTCAATTTGCATTTATTGGATTTCACTTCTGCTTGAATGCTAGTGTCTGAGGAGTCTAACTAACAAATCTTATTTGCTTTTAATAATTTTATTGCCAGATTACCAGATGTTCTAGAATCAGAATTAATGAATATTCTGAAATGTGTTGCAATGATATTAATCCTGAATAATCTGTATGTGATCAAATATAGAAAAAATAATTATGTTATAAAACAAAATACCTTTAAAAGCATTTCTATAGCAGTAGCAATTTGAAGCTACTCCTCTTCTGTGATGTAGGGAAAATATAATAACATAAAATTAACTATACTCATATTCAAATGTGAAGCAACCAGTGAAAAACAAAATCTTAAATAATAACACAATGTTTATGAAAAGTACTCAGTGATTTTGATCTGGATCTTAATCTCTGGAGATGTTAACCTTCACTTTCCTCCTCAAAAATCAATTGACTTGTAAATAAAGGATGCAATTTCTGTTGTACTGATGATTATTCTACGCTATTGTTCGGCACAGTTTGGCTTTCTCTGTAGAGAAAACCGTGTGTAAAGCCTCATGGGTCCTGTATTTACTGACTTTACACAAGACTGATAATTGGAGTCAGTGCAATTCCACAAGGAGTTTTTGCAACTGTAAATATGTGCTGGGAACTTATTTGTTCCTGTTTGTACGTAGGCATCGTGAGGCAGACCTGACTCAAATCTTCTCAGAAGTATGAGGAAACTTGAATTCTGTCACGTCAAGGATGACAAAGATAAGTTTATTTCCTCATTGTAAATGGCAGCAAAGTTAAATTTTATGTTGATGGCATGGTTTAGGAAAGCTGGAAATGGGCAATGGTGAAGTCAGAGTGGAGCCAGAACCTGCGTAATGAGGTAAAATCTTTCTCCAAGCAGTCTGCTACCAGAGGCAGCCACCTACCTTGTGTCTGTCTAGGGCAGGACCTACCTGTATGACAGATTTAAATATTTATCTGAAACAGATTCATTCAGACCAGAGCAATACAGATGTGGACATATGCTGCATGTTTTCTTTACACTGTGTTCTGAAACAGGAAAAGAAAAATGCTGAACAATGTCAAGAATTATATATAAAGTTATCAGTCATGTTAACTACATTTTTACATGTGAGTGCCTACACATGTATTTCTGTGAAACACAGTAGCCAGAGCTGTTCCGCATTTTTGGTAATATTCTTCCATAATTCCACAGAAAAAAAAAAATTAAAGGAGGGAGATTTTTTCTCTTCCTTTAGTGTCCCAATATTTCTTAGGTGATAAATATGTCAAAATATTTTAAAGAAAATAAGATGGGAGCTGATGCCTAGAATTTAATTTTCAGTTTTTATCTTGGATGTGGGACAGTAACAAGCAAGGATAGTGGCAGCAAAAATATTTAGCAATCTCTTTCTTCCCTTTGCCAAAGTATTGCTATTTTCCGCTATTGATTTTCTATCCCAGTCTCTGCTGCTGACCTGATTTGCATGAAAAACGTTTTCCTTTTAAAATAAATATACCTGAAATGGCCAGTGTTAAGAATGATGGGGGGGGAAAGGTTGATATAAAAAGAAGAAATGTACTTTTTATAAGTAGTATTTGAGCTTTGGATGAAAAAGATGAAAGGTTTTTCTTTTCCTTTGCTTAGGGAAGCAACAGATAAAGAATACAAGTTCATATATAGGTGAAAATAACGCTGAGAAGTCTAAGATACTGCACCTCTTCAGCTGCTCATTTCCTCAGATCTGGGAACCCTTGGGAGAGGGCATTACAGAATATATCCTCTACTAATAAGACTTTTGAAAGTACATCACTGAGTAAAGAAATCTTTCAGGCATCTTAGACGCAGAACAATTACTGAGCTCATCATTCTTTATCAAATCCATGTCTTGAGATACAGAAACAAAAGTATAAGGGTGCTTAAAAACATATGTAAGACAGTGGAGTAATTTTTGTAATACTCTGCAATATATATTCAGAAAGAAACCATAAAAATTGCTGTCATGAACCTTAACTTTCTCCCGATTAAATTATGTATTTAACTTTAAAAGTTTCAAATTACACTATAGTTTTTATATTTCTTTTTCTTTCTTTTTGGTTTCCCCTTTTTACCAATTTAATTGCTTGTTTGCAACTTTCCTTCCATGAACAGTTCATCCGTTTTCCCATTGCTCCATCACTTTTTCTGTTCTAGTGCATTCAGGCATGCTGTTATCCTCGAGGCATTATCTATTTTAGCAGAGTTGAGTATATTTTACCTCTTTGCATAAAAAAATAAAATATGGGAAACTTGCAGCATCTTAGATCTTAACATTCTCTCATAGTTTGAAATTATATTAATTGGTTGGCATTAAGGTACTTCATTTCATACAGTGTTGTCAAGACTGAAATCTGATGAAAACTGGCTATGTACGTTTCGTTCTTCTCATGCACGGACTATGGAGGAGGCAACTGCTGCACCTTCATTTTTAAGCATACGCTTTGCTTCTTTTCACACCAAAATGGGTTTTGGGAACAGGGCTAAGGGAAAAGATAACTCTGTGGTGATGCTGGAGTAGTTGTTAAAATAAATAAAAGAAGTTGAACAACTTCTAATGGAGGGGATGGGATGTAATAGTCTTTTAATGTTAAACTTGAAAGTCATCAGAGAAAGTCCAATGCCAATAGAAAGCAGAGTGAGGACTTCCATTCCCACAAATGCTTTTGAAATATAAAATTCTATACAAACTTTCCACGACATTATTTCTACTGATGATAGTAAGATAATTTGAGCTGAAGGTATATAAGTGCAAACCAGTTTAGTATTACCATTACTTGCAGCCAGAGCTACAGCATTTACAGTGCATGAGGCCTACTGAGAACCAAATAATCTAGAACGAAAATACTTTTGCAAAATACTACAGTTTGTTGCAGACTAGGGGGTAGACAGAGTGCATTACCTGTAACTTCACCATTTTATCACTTACAGGCAGAACTGCACAGCCTGTGTTTGCAAATGCTTGGAATTCTGATGATTCCACACACTTGCAGAATAGTTCATATGCCTCTACATTTGTGAGTATGGATTACTAAACTGAATCCTTAATATAACAGTGTAATTTTTAAAATAGAAATATGCAGTATTTATAAATAAAATTGTAATGAAATATGGGTTTTTTGAAAAGAGGCCATCAAATAACTCAGAACTACACCACGAACGTTGAATTAAGGGATATAATGTACAGGTTTTAATGTACAGGCTAATAATATATCAGTGTCAAAGCATATAATATATAGGCTTTAATACCAGAAGGATTTATGAGATTGGGAACAACATTATAAATGAAGTAAAATTAAATAGAATTTAAACTTCATTTGTCTTGACATGATGACTTTAAAAAAGGAAAAGTCAGATATTCTGGTGCTGATGCATGATGACCCTCAATTTAAAAATGTATGTACTGTTTCTTATCTCAGTGTGTCTAGCTTTATTTTATATCATTACCTCTAGTTATATTTTTCATTTGATTCTGTCTGCTTGAGCAAAAGTAATTGCTCCCCTAAAACATTTGTATTGACTGAAACAACTTTATCATCTAATGAATCATCAAAGCACTAACCCAAATGTTTCACATAAAGGATCTTGAAATCAATGGGATTTTAATTAAATGAATGTTTAAGGACTTCATTGAAGGGCTTGAATTGTCACAACTCAAATAGATGATAAACTTTTTGTTACCTGTCTGGACTGTGACCTGTTCATGTCACCAAAGGAATCAGTTAAGAGTCTTAGGGTTTTTTTGTGTCACCATTACAGAGCAAGAAAATTCTGTGTCTATATCCCATTTTGGAACTTTTTTTAATTGACAAAATGTACTGGTGGATTTTTATTGAGTTTGATTTTGAAAACTATGTACAGTACTGTATTTGATCAAGTGGTCTCTCTCCTTCTTCAGATCAGAGTCATAAAGGCGAAGCTGAGTGGTTTTTGATTAACAATGTGAGAGAACAGTTTCTGAGACCATGGTAACTTCCATTTTGTTTTACTTCATGTGTCTTTTGTTCTATGGTGTAACAGAAAACCGTACCAATGTAGAGGGAGCCCTGGTGCTGAAACAAAATTTTACTTTGAAATGGATTTTAGAGAGTGGACAACTAATGTGAAAAGAATTGAGCATGATCACAAAATGTGAGTGCCTGAAAATAGACATCCAGCGATATTTTAGAGGATGTAGGGTATCTGAGAAACCTATATGAAACTGACAGATGCTATTAGCCCTACAGGAGATCCATACCTTTCTTCTGCAGTAGATGGCACCCACATTTTGCCTCCATCTGATATTGGATTGACTTGGTTGATATGCTTCCATATAAATCTTGTATCAATAATTGTACTTCAAACACCAAGTTTCTTCTATGAAAATACTGACAATAGGATGCCAGCCTTCATCTGAAGCTCTCAAATTTGACACCTTTACTATATTTGTTCATATCTAAGCTCAATTATAGAAAAGGTCCTTGTAGGGCCTTGATGCTGTGTGTAAAATAACAACTGGCTTCAAAGCATTATTGATGTATTAGAAAGATTAAAGCTGACACGAGAACCTGTTTAAACCAAAGAAATAAATTTGAAAAACCTTTTATAGACTAAATGTTCTGTGACAGCTATTACTACTCAACTAGCTCTTTGTTTTGACTTCAGCCAAATGTCATATTCAGATTGACCTTTAGTATCACTATTTGTTTAGATGTAGCAATTTCCAAAAGCTGTCCAGCCTTATGCTTACCCTTTTTCTCCCCGCTTGTGCTATAATTTCTAGAAGAATCACATTACACATTGTTGGCCTTGATTGTCTCCTCCTACCATTTTATAAATTGTTTCATTACATCTGTACATACATCCAAGCATTGTGCCTGCTAATTATGAGTTCCCTCCCCTCTTTTAACTTGGAGCGAATTCTGTGAGTAATGTGCAGTAGCAAATTTGTGTACTTTATGCCACATGTCTTTCATGCACTGCTTTAATTGGGTGTTTGTAAATATCTTTTTAAAATATCTTATTTTAATCTCTCTGAGTGCTTCCACTTGGTCTGAGTAAGGAGTGTTTCACAGTACAAAAATATCAGAGGAAGAGCCTGTTCTGGAATTTTTCAAGGAAGACTTAATTTTATTAACCATAAAATAAAGCTTCAACCAGGAACAAACAGTCACTGTTCAATTTTTGCCATTACTGCAGAACAAAAGGAAAGGAAGAGGGATACTCTTGTGCCTAGTGTCTGTGTTTTCACGTGTCTATGTTTTCATGTGTCTGTGTTTTCACGTGTCTGTGTTCCTGACAGAGAAGAATACTTGATTAAAAATGACAGATGCCATGGATATGTCATATTCTACTTTTCTTTTTCCTGTTTGCTCATTATCTGTCTGTTGGGGTATTCCAAGGAACCGCAAGAGGATCCCCTTAAGTACTGGCTTGTGCCAGTTCCATGAATGACTGGATGAATGAACTGAGGGAATGACTGGCCACAAAACAGTAACCATATAACTAGTGCCTATGAAAACTTCCAGTGCACAACCCACCATTGTTTACAGATTAGCTCAATGAGACAGAGGGAATATGCATCTGCAGAACTATCCTTCAGCAAATGGTTGAGTGATCCGGTGAGAGCACATTGTGAATATTCGTAATTTGGGCATGATGAACAGCACTGAAGCTGCCAAATCATTTCAAGAACCCAGAGGGCTTTTAGAAAACAGTGAAGATTAGCTGCCCTCATCTTTATTGCTATGAGGTGACTAGCTGGAGACAAGAGGTTCTTTGTTCTCTTCACAATCCCGTGAAAACATTATGTTCCAAGGAATCTGTTCCATGGGAAGCTGAATTTTGTTTTTAACTTTCCATTAGATAGCATGAAGTGCATCTCTTACTTTAGGGTTGTTGGGTTGTTTTTATTTTGTGATCCACATGCCGGCTTCAGGTTGTGCAGAAATCAATATTTCTGTTTAAAATTAGGAAGAATAATTTCCAAATGTGACCTGTGTAACTGATACCATGTGGTCTCCTTAAGCCTGCATTCAGACAAAGCAAGACTTGGGGCTAGAAATTCACAGTTTCTTTATCATCTCATTGAGTGATCACCATTCAGAGAAGAACTGAGTCAAAACCACGGGTTTTTGCAGATAGAGAGTGTGCCTATCCCAACCATCTCCAACACCTTTTTTGTTTGTCTCAATAGTGACATGCAACAGTGGCATAATGCAACAGGGGATATTGCAAACATGGTACAGACTTGTTGCAGTATGTAGCTTATCTCCTCAGATGTGTACGTTTTAAATAGCACTTAAATGTGCTACCTAATTCTTGAACATTTGTGTTTGCAAGGTCAGCATCCCCTGGGATCTCACTGGTTATCCCGAGCTCACAGAGCTGGACATATATCAGCTTAAGCTGAGCATACAAAGGCATGCAGGGGAAAATAACATGGTCCTTTCCATGGCAATAGGCAACTTTTCCATTTTTTTCTGATGTTCTTGTCTTGTTACTATTACTTTGGCTGTGATCTAAACTATGCTGATCTTCTGTACTATACAGTTCTCTTAAACCTCTTCTGTGTTATAGGTGTGGGCACACAGAAACAACAAACAGACATTAAGACATTTTCTTTTGAGGATTCTGTGGGTTATAAACATTAGAACTGCCACTGCTGCAAGCATTAACTATGCTAATGCCAAATTAATTTTAGAATGAAGACTGTATTATGTTAGGTAGGACAGGAGTAAGTAGAAGGAAAAAAATAAAATTGTTGGAGAGATTTGAAAGAAGAGACTATGGGGGAGAAGATGAGTAAAGGTGCAAAAGATGCAACACAGAGATTCACAGTGAATTCTCCCTCTCTCAGTGGGAAGAAAGACAAGAGTCAGTAGGGCTCATTGAAAGACTTTTAGCTTAGATTTGAAGGGGAAAGGAGATAAAACCAGGCTTGCTAAAGATAAGTCAGGGTGTTTGAGGGACAGTGTGCTGGTGAGGCCCTATGGTCTGCTGTCTCAGTGGAGGTAGGAGATGGAGATTCATGCAGCAGCAAAGATATGAGGTTTATTTAAGGGTTAGAAAATACAGATACACCTGAGAATGGACACAGTAGGAACTATGTGGGCTTCTTTACCCAAAAAGGTTGTGGGATCAATCACCCAGCTGAAGTGGAAGCATCTCCACCAACACATGCAGCATGGGCAACAGACAGAAGGAGTGGGAAGCCATTGCACAGCAGGAAAACTATGACATAGTTTTCATCATGGAAACACAATGAGATGACTCACAAAACAGGAGTGCTGCAATGGATGGCCATAAACTCTTCAGAAGGGACAGGTGAGGCTGGAGATGTGCTTAGCATGTTAGAGAGTGTCTGCATTGTGTGGAGCTTAATGACAATGATGATAGAATTGAGTGTTTATGGGTAAGAATCAGGGGGAAGGGTAACAAGTCTGAAGGGAGTCTCTTCTGACTACTCAACTAGGTTGAAGTAGAAAATGAAATGTTTTATATGCAGTCTGGATAAGTCTCACAATCACTAACTCTTGCTCATATGGGGAATTTCAACTTACCAGATGTCTGCTAGAAATACAAGACAGCAGAGACAAAACAGTTCAGGAGTTTCCTGGTATGTGTGGGAGATAACTTCTTGTCACAGCTGGAAAAGAAGCCAACTGGTGAAGGTGCCCTGCTGGACCTGCTGTTTGTGAACAGAGAAGGACTGGTGGGTGATGTGATGGTTGAAGGCCAGATCTTAGTGGTCATCAAATGATAGCTATTTCAATTCTCATGGAAGGAAGGAGTAGGGATAGCAGAACAGCCAGCCACCTCACACATCTTAGTGGCAGACTTTGGTCTGTTTAGGAGTCTAGTTGACAGAGTCTCATTGTGACAAATGGCCATTTTCAAGAAGGTTCACAAGGACGATCTAGGGAAATACAGGTCAGTTGGCCTGACCATGGGTCATGAAGAGGATCATTTTAAGTGCCATCACATGGCACATTCAGGACAACCGGGGACCAGCCAGCATGGGTTTAGGAAAGGCAGGTCCTGCTTGACCAACCTAATTTCCTTCTATGATGAAGTCATATCTCCTGCTATGATCAGTCGCCTTATTTTCCAAATTACAGAAAAAACAGTAGTGCAGATCTATTGGACAAGACACACTGGTGCTGTCCTAGACTAGTCACATCTACTTTTCCATTTGAGCTTGGTGAAGGCAAAGCTTCTTCTAACAGCTCTCTCTCTGACTTAATATGCACGTTATTAAGCAGCTTCTGGCATGATTTCCAAATGATTTTGGTCTGCCTTGCTTGATTTCCAAATGATTTGGTCTGCCTTGCTTATTTAAAACACATTTTCCTCTTCTAAGCTATTCTGCAGATTCTCAGTTATGGCAACATTTCTGTACTTCTGAAGTCTCAGTTCAGTTTTACTTTCAGGCAGTTTGATTACTCACTCCTTCCAAGCTACTAATCAGCTTTTGTTTTACATCTAGTTGCTTCAAAAATCACAGCATTTTGCTGTATTGAAAATTAATTTTCCTGGGTCCTACTGCTTTACTAGTTTCTGTTGTGAATCATCATCTTGTTGGAGATAGAACTTGCCACCTTTGCTGTGATTGTAAAGCCATACCCATATTTACCATTTTTTATGTGTGCCTACGGTTTCATTTAATTCCAGCAACGTTACACTTTGACTGGAGCAAGCTCAGGCTTCTCAGCTGTCCAGCTGCCCATGCTGCTCCCAGCCTGTCTGTGCTACTCCTTGCCAGAGCCTGGTACCCATGGCTTGCTCAGCTGCTGTGCTGAACTGGCTGCCTCTTGCTGCAAGATGCACGGGCACTATGGCCGGAAGCATGAGCGCAGTTTTGAGGGCATCTGTCATATTTACATAAGTCCATGCATCACAGAGAAGGGAGGAAAGCAGTTCCTAAGTACTTTCCTGGCACTTGCGGGTATCGGTGCTCGTTTCAGGCCTGGAATGAATTGGCTGCATTTCTGCAAAAGCCATGGCAGATGGATCATGGCTGTGGACCAGCCATTCTTACTTACCATGGCATTTTTGTGCCATGACGTTCTGGCAAAAAGTCACCAGAAGCATCTTCCAGGCTGGCAGCATCTGGTTGTGGGCATAAAACTGTGAGAAATAAAAGCCTGTGGTGCTCTGTTCCAAAAGTTGTATCATAATCAGTGCTCATCTTCCCAAGAGCATACCAGAGCAGAATTCTCTGAGGTCTTTGGAACAAAAGATAATTGGAAAATGTGCTTGTATAGGGCAGACTCCCAAGGAGTTCTGCTGGTGTATTCAGCAGTCAAGGGGGCAGCTTTCCCTTTCCTTTCTTTGGAAAGTGCAGTGTCAGAAGCTCCCCATGCAGCTTGCTCAACTGCCTGACCTAAGCATGCTCACCATGACACCCAGGCTATCTTTTCTCAGCAAAAATTCTTCCAGACCACATAAAACTCAGCAAGAAGTCCTCTATTGCTACAGTTCTTCTGACTCATGGTTCTTAAAGTAGGATTTAGAAATTATATTCTCCTCTAATGCATTCTGAAGGGACCAGACCAAAAAAGATGCCCATATGACTCTTTCCTACAGACCAGAAAGGCCAAATATACTTGACCAGCTGCAGATGAGTTGCCTAGATGACAAATATCATTAACTCCTTCAGAAACCGTGTCCAACTCAGTGTACCAGTAAATTGAATGGTAGCTAAATCAGGAATTCCCAGGCACTGGAAAGAATTACACATGCTGCAACGGGGCTTGGACCACCCTTTAGCATGCTTTTTGGCTCACTACCTAGGCACTCCCCAAACACTTTTTGACATAGTCTGGGAGTTATCACAGGTCAAACACCATTTCCATTTGGTGCTTTGGATCATTTCCCTTTTGGAGAGTGAAACGTTTAACTGTATGTTAACTGTGCCACTCTGGGCCTCGTGGTTTTAGGAACCTGACTGTTGCCTAGCTTCACTGGTGAAGAAGAGTTTGGGTGAAACATCCAATTTCCTAGCTGTAGCCTGTACGTCCAAACACGGTCATTTTTGGACAAACGTGAAGCCAGAACAAATGAGAAATGTTCACACATTCTGAGGAACCTGTCAGCTTGTGCCAGAGGCAATTCTGAAGAAGCAAGCAGTGGACATTGTGAATGTGGATCCACTAGCATGGCAGTAAGTACATGATGTAGAATTATTGCGGTTCTTGTCATGTGAGGGTCTATCAACTCTTGGCTTCAAAACTGGTATTTCCATGTACCATAGTTTAAACTTCTGGGACACCTTGGTCTGAATATAACTGTCCAAACTCTTGTACTTATAACTCCAGTAACATGCAAATGTCCCAAAGGCCATGCATTGAACCAGCTTTCTGAGTGTCTTAGAATAAAATGTCACAAGACAACATTCAGCACAACTGAACTGTGTCCTTCCCCCTCCACTCACACGTGAACCTCTAAGAAACTCACTTGACAAATTCAGTCTTGGCATACTTTAGGACACAGAACAAAACTCAGCTTTTAAAGTACAACACAAAAAACTTTTTTTTTTTCTAAATATGCATTCCCAAATAAGTGTTGCATATAATATTAATCTCTTGTTCCAGAAAGAATCAGAGTGCGTTGGTGTGTTCGGCCTTTTATACTTCCATTTGATTGGCTAACTATGCCACTTTAGCCTACACAACTCAGTAGGGATCTTGCTAGCTTCCAAAAAAAACTGGAAAACTGTGCTGAATGTTAATTTCCCTTGTGCAGATAAGACCGTACACCCTAATTTGGAATTTACATTTGTGAAAGAAGCAAGCTGTATTCAGCAACAGAAATGAGGGACATCAATGTGAAAATAAAGCCAGGTTTTAACAAGTGGAACTAGAGCTTTTGATAAACCTTGTAATTAGAAGAAACTGTGAATCTCATTTTTAATGTAAATGCCAAGGAGAACGCTTTGTCCTTTGGCATCAAACCTCCACCCTCAATCTACAAAAGCACATACATATTTTGAAAGGATTGCCACAGATTGTTATTAAGAACCTTAGGATATGAACTGGGGACAAGAAAGCTCCCAGCAATGTCCCCAAGCATTGCATTAACCAATGAAAACCCCAGGTAACATACCATTGTTTGGTAAATATATATTCTCACCACCGCTGACTGGAAACCTGGGAAGGCAAGCAATTATCACTGTGTTGGCAGTTTGTGTCTAAAGTGTGCAATTATCTCTCCAACCCTTTACACAAATATGTTTCACTGTATTTTAAAGGCGCTTAATGAAAATTTACTGACATAATTTAAATCCAACAACTATCAGAAAAATTCAGTAAAATTATTTGGTTTTGCTTGTATATTCATAGAACATAGAATGGTTTGGGTTAGAAGGGGCCTTAAAGAATATCTGCTTCCAACTGCCTGACTCAACCCTAAACTTTAATCAAAACCAAAAGAAAAACACTTCTAATCCTTCTTTCATTAAGTGTGAGTTTTCAGAATGTTTCCAATATTTTCATGATGTAAACACCAAACATATAAACATGGACTAAATACAAGATGAACCCTGAGGGTTCACATGTTATTGGTAGGTATTTCAGAAATTTTTCTGTATTGAGAAAAGATTTCTTTTGTGAGAGACAATGCACAAGCTTTTAGAAAATTTAAATAAAAATAAACTGCTTTTATGCTTAATAAAAATTAAAGCCCCAGGTTTTAAGTTTGAAAGCTTTTGACTTCTTTGGTTTATCTATAGCAGGCCAGTCAATCGAAAGCAGAAATCGCATAATTAAGAAAATTACAATATTGTAAGAATATTGTCATATTTTTATGAAGAATGCTGAAATGGTTTGAACGAAACAACAAATTTTCAATATTCATTCAAGAAATATTTCTAAATTTTTTAGCAAACCTTTTAGCACATTCTTCATTGTTCATTCATCACATTATTACTAGATAAAATTTAATTTAGATTAATATCTAAAACCATTTAGTCATTGTAATTCAACTAACTCAGCTGAAGTTGTTAAAATATAACATTCCTTGCATTTTTCATTATATCATGACTACAATTTGAAAGTGTGTTTTACTATCTTTAACCATGCTGAATATTACCTTTGTGTATGGTACCAAAAAAGTTCCTAAGATTGCTTTTGAAGGAGGACATTATTTGAATAAAGAATAAATGAGACAAAATCCTCCGACTTTTTTCAAAATGTATAGGCTTTACCCCAGTTATGAAAATCAGACAAGGTCCCATTCTCAGGACACATGGAAAGTGTTCTATAACCTTATGCTCACCATGCTCAGCATGATAGAAACTTGATTAGCAACACACTTCAGGGGAACAACTGACATTAAAACTGTGATTGCCTATTATGTGTTGAAATGGTTACTGCGAGAGCTCAGAAATTATTTCTATTGAAGAACATATTTGAGTTTTGCTTATTCATGTTTGCAAGTAGATTTTTGAATGGATTGCAGCACTTCAAAAATATTCATTGCTCAAAAAGAATTCATTGCTCAAAATTGCTTATCAACTTATTAGGCGTTTTCTTTTTCATCACTTGGAATCTGGTGTTGTTTTGCTGTGGTTAAGTGTTCTTTGTATTTTTCAACAAAAGTCGAATTATTGTTTCACTTTTCTTAACAGACTAGAATGTCTACCCCAAGAACCATGAATTAAATGTTATGATGTTATTTTCTGAGAAATATTCATAATAATAAAGCTCAACTGCCTAAAAATTCATCAAAGAGTATAAAGATTATGAAAATAAAAATTAGAATTAATGTGATCACGTTGTGCATTACCCAGCATAGTGGTACGCCCTGCAGTGTCGACAATGAGATACAAATTTCACAAAAGGCTGATTTTCCTTCTGTCTTCCTCTCCCTCAACCTAGTTTTATTCTAATTTTAATGCCATCAATTTTTTCTGATTCCACGTAGCATTTGGGGAGCATCTGCAATGAGGCTCAACACCATAAGGCGTAAGCTTGGCCTTTTACTACATTTCAGTTGGGAACATGTTGTGTGAGTTTAGTGTTTCATGAAATTAGTCAGAGTCTTGTAACCTTTCCTATCTAGGCTGGACTACACAATATAGATTTTGCATTGTATGTGCTCCAGCCAGAAGGCTGCAAGAGACTTCTGTGCTAAAACAGATGACACCTGGCTTTTCTGAGCCTCAGTTTTGCGATTTAGGTCTCATTCTGCATAAAAACTTGGGTAATGTTAACAATCCTTTCTATTTGAAGTCAAATTGATGTTGCAAGACTAGGGTAAAACACTAAATCATGGATGGAGAGCGAGCTGAAGTCCTATGGATATACCTTGGATTTTCATTGTAACCTAGAAGTCCAACCCTTTGTATTCCAAATACATTTTTTAAATCTATGTTGTTCATCAAATTGTACTCTGTATGAACATGCAGTAGCCAACTATGGTAATTTTTTCTAAATTTGCAAAGTGACTCTTGGCTTTGTATTCCTAACCATGGGCATGCTTCAGATGACTGAGTTTTGTGACTGCTGATAGTCACATCTATTTTGAATGCCTCCAGGTAGATGCAGAAAATTGCAATGTTCTCCAAATCACTAAATACTCCAACTCACTTAAATATACCTGGGTATTTTGACAATGCTAATGATCAGCTGGCAGGAAAATATAAGGTAGAAGGGTTATGCCAACGGAGAGTGAATGATATTTTAAAATAAGGCCGTACACATTTAAAAAGTAAAGAGTGATAAAATACTTAACTCATTGTAATATGTAACAATACCAATTTTGTTACCTGAGAAAAAAAGAAATTAAAAATCCTTAAAATGTGACTCTTTTGCAAAGTACAGTGGCCAATGGTAAATAGACACAAGTTATACTCAACAATATTTTAAATATGTTGTCTATTGTTTAGAAATAGGACTTTACAATGATTTCTTCTAAATCCAATTGCAATATAAACTTCATGAAATCAATTTTTCTCTCACTCAAAATTTCAAATTATTATCAACTTGGCTTTTAATTATATTCTTACAATGTAAGACTAATTGCAAAATAAACACAACATTGTTATGAGCAATTAAGTAATTGTGATCTGTGTGTATGTAATTTCAATTCTTATATAATGAAAATAGAAGAAGGAAAAATGGTGGATGGGGTTTGTTATATTTTGAGCATATAATCCAGAGCTAGGGCTCATTAGTGTATTTGCTCTGCTTATTTGCATGCAAAAATACAAGTGGTGGCAAAAACATTATGTAAATGAGTTAAAAAAAAAATCGGCTGACCTATTATAAATTGTAGATGTCAGTATGGTGCAGTCCAGCAGCATTGCAAGAGAACAGCTCAGGACAGGCATATTTACAGATCCCTGGAAGAGCAATCAGGTTAGAAGTACGACTTGGAATGCCATATCTTGAGCAGCTTTTTTTCACAAAAGAAAGTTTTTCAATAACACATTCATTTAAAAGGCATCTTTCACTTGAAAATGGTTTCCCAATTGTCCTGATTTTTGTATTTGCATTTTGACAGATATTAAAATAAAAATTTTACACCAAAGGAAAATGTGGTCATTTCTGAGAAAATGGAAACATGAGCTGGAAGTAATGGGTGGAAGTTTTCAATGGCACGAACAGTTAATTGTGTTTTATGCAGCAACGAGAAGCAGTTTGGACCTTAGGAGCGCCGACCTGATCTGCAGTGATACAATGGTGAATTTGCTAGGCAGTGGGAAACTCATTCTATGAGACAGTCAGTCCTATTGCATCTATTCACCATCAGAGGGAGTGCCATGTGCAATGGACATTGATTCATGGTGCATGGAAGAACTACACTCTGATAAGGTTTAATTTCATTTTTACCATGGTGATTCGTTTCACTTTGTGAATGAAGTAGAACTGATAGAAGTTTCACAAGCTCAGAAATCCTGCATGGAATGACTTTCCATTTTTCATCCTCATCATTTTCTCTCTGGAGCAATTTTCACTGTGCCAAAGAAGGAATCTGCAGTACAATTCTAGTTTGACTCTGTCCCTCCTTCCCTACTCTTTGCCACACCTGAAAGCACCCATTGTTGGGGAGATACTGTGACTTCACAGGTTCCTATTCAAGAAAAGCTGTGCAGGAGTCAGGAGAAAAATCAGCACTGGCTCTGTCCTTTCTAAGCAGTCCCTTTTCCTTTCCCCCCTTTGTTGTATCTGTTCTGAATGGTACTACACTGTGCTCGTCTGCTGAAATCCTAATCAAAACTTATTGTGCATGAAATTCACTTATAGATTATTAGGTGCCCAACTGGGTGTGCAACTAGATTTCTGCCTGCACATCCTCTGGAAAAAAAGCCTGGGGTCTGAGGGAGATTTTGTTCAGTTTTGATGATTTCCGCCAGAAAAAGGCTGTGTCTCTTACAGTGGTGGATGATAGAAAACTACCCTCCTTTGCCATCAATCCTTTATTGTCTTGTGCTCCAGTTCCTGCCCAGCTGCTGCAGCTGACATGTAGCCCAATAACTGCCGGGTGCCAGCCACAAGACTGCATTTAGGATTGGTTTCTAATAGGAACCAGAGTCTTTGCTCTCCATTCCTGCTGTGAGGCACCTGCAAAGCATGACCTAAAAAAAAAAAAAAGGGGAAGCTGATTTTTCCCATTTTATCAGACTATGACCCACAGAGCTCCCGGGAGCATGATTTGAATGTTGAATTTTGTCATCCAGACTAATCGTTCTCTTACATTTCTGTTGCTTGTCCATTGAGTGTGTTGTGTTCCATAATTGCTAGTTACTGCAGTGCAGCAGGGTCAGGTTGTACTCTTGACACATAGAACTTTTAATCCTTTACAATGCCCCTTAAAATCAATGTAGCACTCAAGGGAAGTAGAGGTAGGCACTGGAGATCCAGATAATAGCCTCTAACCAGTGTGCTTAAAACTTCTCAAGCCTTATCTCAGGAAAAGGTATGAAAGCGCTGTCACGTCCATGTCTTCTTTTGTATTGGAAACTGCTTCAGAGTTTTTTGTGTGCTTTCCTTGAGGTCTCCTGTGCACCACAGTCACAGGTGTTATATCCCTTTTCACCAGTACTCTCCTCAAACTGCAGCCTTTGGGGCTAGAAGCTCTGCTCCAGTGAACAGCACATGGAAATGATGGAGACAAGAAATACATTTTTAATTTTGATACTTATACTCTGCTTACAAACATGGCAGTAATTTGCAGAAATATAATAACCAAATGCATGTAAACTCTTCCCCGTTCCCCACAATTGTGAATGATGATTCAGACTTAGTAGTGTTTCTGTCTCTCCTCAGAGAAGGTCTTTGGGTTTCCTAGGTTTTCTTTTGTCTCAAGGGTAATATTCTGCAGGCTGGCACTGGTGGAAGGACCTGCTTTTCCACCTGGAAAGAATAACGGGAAGAGGGAGGAGAGGGACATTCATTTAAAAGAAATGCTAGATGGGGGAACGTAGAGATAGGGAGTGTGATGCATTTCATAACACTGTCCAGATCTGTTCAGAGGAAATAACTGAACACACAAGGAAGGTACTGTACCTTGTGAAGTGTTAGAGAGTGGTGTGTGCTGGAGAGATGCTCTCACAGCAAATCTGACTTGATCTCTGTAAAGCTTTCCTGGTGACTGGCATGTGCTTGTCTATGTCTGCTCAGCTCTGCCTTGGAGCATGCAGGCTATGCTGCTGCTCTGAACAAATGGGAACAGAAACAGAACCGTTCAAACAATAGGATGGTGAAAATGCATACCCAACACTGCAAAACTATTGTCCTTGGAAATTAGTACTGTGCGCTTCTCAAAGCAGGGACTTCATCTCAATTTAAAAAAACGCCCGTTGCAGTGGAATTACTTGAGTCTAGTTATAAAGACAGATGATAAATCTATGTGGAGATTTGAACACACAAAATCGATTGTAAAATATGTGTTTGACTGGCTTCTCTCCAGCTAACACCACATTTCTAGCATTTGCTTAAGATTACTGCTCTGTGTGACTTTCTTTCTCAATGACATTCCTTTTTCATAACCTTTGGTATCTAAAAGTTAAGTGACCCGTTTAAACAAGTAATCAGTCTCCTAAGGTCCTTTTTAAATTGGTAAAATTATCATCCTCTACAGATACCTTAATCCCACTTATTTTGCAGAGGGCTCTTGAATGGTTAGGCTATAATAGCTGTCAGTTTTCCAGGTAATATAACTAGAAGAGAACGCGACTTTCATTTTGCTCAGGTATATGTATTCCTCTTACAGTGTTATGAGCATTGTGTGTGATGTGTTGGGTTTTGTTCTTTGTGATTTAGTCCCCTCTGGGACAGCTAGTTTATCTGCAAACATGAGATTTGGGGTGATCTACTGGATAGCAAAGCAAAACAATGACCCTTTTTGAAAGTAAAGTGAACTTGCCAGAAAAAGGAAAGGTTTGCACACATTGCAGTTATTGTCTGTGTCCTCTTGGTTCCCCTGCCTGTTCACAGAATGGCAGAAGCACCACATGGCTGGGCTAGGAAGGCACATTGGGCGCTCATCTAGTCTGTCCATGGAGGGTTAAAAAAAGCAGATTGTTCAGTCTCTTGTCCAATGAGGTTTTGAATATCTTCAAACTTTATGAAGGAAAGAAATACTTGTTTCAAGGGTATATGCATTACTGGAATGCCTTCTGAGCTGACAGTAACCAAATTGCTTCCACTGACCCTTTCAAATGGTGAAATTGTCTGTTTTCATCCATTCTACCTTTATGTTGGGTGGGACCTTCATTTAACATTGTATTCAGTGGCAGGGGCACACTTAAAATGTTGTTAATTAATATATCAGGCACTGAGCAGATCTTTGCCTATCAGCTGCAGCTCCCTGCTGGGTTGTGTTTTGATTTTGGAATTAATTTAGAGCTCATGTCATAAAAGATATTAGAGCATCCAAACGAAAACTAAATTTTATTTAACAGCATTTATGATAACTTTCCAAAGCAGTATGAAAAATTAAGAAATAGATTTTATTTTTTTGATGTCCTAGGGAAAGTAATTATCTTAATTGCATATTGTATATAATATCAGTTATAACTTATGAAAGACTGATTTGTGTGTGTGCCCACATTCTCACACAATGAAATTTGATTTCATAATATCCAGACCACAAAACATAACTTGTACTAATTTGTTTTTTACAATTATGTATTCAGCTTCAAAGTGAGGTTATGATTAAAGCAAGGCTACTAATATTACAGTACTACAATAGAACTCTAACAAATATAAATAAAGATCTTCCTTACTGATAGAGACTAATTAGAAATCTCTTTATTGGTGTCAGGCCTAAGATGTCCCAGGTAATCCGTAAGGGCTACCATTTTTGGTAGCTTTTCTTTTGTTTAAACTAATATTTGAGTTCAAATGTACATTGGTTTAATTTTGTTATGAGATACTGACAGCAATTTAAAGGACTTTGTCAACCTTGTTGAAATCATGTATGTTTTCTTCTAGTAGAAGCCCAGTGAAGTACCCCATACTGCAGAGGTCAATGGAGTGGAATAGCTGGAGGGTTAGGCTTTTGAATCCAGCCCCAGAGCTGACAAAGCAATCATATATTGGTTTGTTTTAGAGAGAAATTGTTTTGCATGTCTGCCTTCTGGAAGCTCCTCTTTTAACAGTCCATCTGATTTGAATGTACTGACTCATAACATCACAACCTACTTCAAACAATCCCTGTCAAGTTGTAAAACATTGCAAATATAACAAGATATACAGAAGCAGCAGCACCCTCTCAGCATGACCCCTAAAGCAGATTGGATAATTTACACTGGTGCTATTTAATGAGTAGTGTGATATGAATTGAGATGCACTTGCCATTTCCACATTAGGATTTCTATTTGTTCCTTTCAAATTCTTTTCAGGTGCTACAAGGCGTAACTTCGCAATCCATAAAAATAGTTGTTTAGTTGATGAAGCTCCCTGCGCTGCCAAGACAGAGAGATACACAATAAACAAAGCACCTTATTTAATTTAGGTGGTAAGAGTAGGGTGAATTCACCTAAGAGATGTCTTGCATCTTAAAGAAGGAGCCTTATAGTGGTTATCTAACTTTTACATGTCCAAAGTGAGCTAAGACGAATCACAAACTCTAAAATATAAAATAGATAAGCAGATGAAATATTATGGTTCTTTCCTATTGATCATGATCACAGAATTTTTTTCAACACAGAAAAGATATAAAGTTGTTTTCACACTTTGTCTTCCAGCAGAGACAGTATTGCATCAATTACGTATAACAATTACAACTGAACCCTAACATGACAGCTAAGGTTGCACTTCCTCCCAAAATTGCTGTGTGGAGGAACACTCTAATCCATATGGGCATCACCACACAGGATCAGCAAGGAGCTCATGAGACCCTCAGCGGGTTCTTCTGCTCCATGACAAGGGGGATTGGGTTTTGGTCATTCTTGCCAGATGTTTGTTTAAGCAGTTTTCAAGAATCTCCAGTGCCAGAGTCCCAATAGCTTCTCCAGGTTAATTCTAGTGCAATACTACACATAACATCAGAATTTTTTTGCTATAGTTGAATATAATTCTTCATGCTAATTCAAATAAATTACTTCCACAACCCACCACTGGCATGATCAATTATTTTATTTCTCCTTTCAGCAGCCTTTTATGTATTCGAACAATGTTGCAGGGCTCTTTGATATGCTTTAATTTAAATGACCCTTCAACCTTTCTTCGTAGATCATGATTTCCTGATTTCGTCATTGCTCTCCTAAGGATTCTGCTCAGCTGGTCCACAACTTTCTTGAAGGACAATGCCTGAAACTAGAGAGATCTGAGTCTTGAATAGTGATGATCAGAGAGAAGGGATTATTTCAAGTGTTTTGCACACTGTATATATTTTATATATTCCAGTATAATCTCAACTTGTTTCCTAAGCCTGTGTATGAAAATGGAAAAATGCGAAGACTATGATGCTAATGAAGCTGAAACCATGAAAAAAGTGGCCTCATTTTTCTGAGACCCTTAATTTTTGTAGTATCAGGAGCTATCTAGCAGCTAATGCAGATATTAATAGATACATATATATATATAAATGCAACCATGGAATTTCCATTTCAGAAACAAGTTTAGACAGTTGATACATGTTATTTGGTTGTGATTACTTGACAATGGAGCCAAACACGTTTGCTTTCTTTTCCCTTGTAGAGCAGGCAAGTCCTAAGCATTAGTAATTCAAGCATTTCCGCACTGTTCTGCTTGGTATCTTGAACAGTGACTTGGGCTCCCTTCCTGAATGGAAGTACATTGCTGCCATGACTACTGCTGACGTTGGCTGCCAGGCAAGCTTGGCTTCAGTGACTCAGTTGTAATGACAGTAAAAGTGCTCAGAGTCCAAATGAGAGGAAGCATTTACTTATAAAGGATATAACTGGTTAATAAGAAATAACTATCAACATGAGCTCAACATGCAATGTGCACTTGTGGTTTCGAAAGCCAACTGTATCCTGGGCTGCATGCAAAGCAGCGTGGCCAGCAGGCTGAAGGAAGGGATTCTTCCCCTCTGATTCTCTCCAGTGAGACCCCACCAGCAGTGCTGCTTCCAGTTCTGGAACCCCAATGTTGGGACGAGGACCTGTTGATGAGAGTCTAGAGGGCCATAAAGATGACCAGAGGGCTGGAGCACCTCCCTATGAAGACAGGCCAAGGGAGTTTGGGCTGTTTAGCCTGGAGAAGAAAACACTCCAGGGAGACCTTGTAGCAGCCTTCCAGTACCTGAAGAGGGCCAAAAGAAATCTGGAGAGGGATTTTTACATGAGCATGTAGTGATAGGACACTGCATAGGAAATGGAAAGAGGGTAGGTTTAGATGAGGTATTAGGAAGAAATTCTTTACTGTGAATATGGTAACGCACTGGCACAGGCTGTCCAGAGAAGCTGTGGATGCCCCATCCCTGGAAGTGTTCAAGACCAGGTTGGATGGGGCGCTGAGCAACCTGGTCGTGTGGAAGGTGTCCCTGCCTGTGCCAAGAGGGCTGAAGTTAGATGGTCCTTAAGGTCCTTTCTGACCCAAACTATTTTATGATTCTATGATCCAAACAGAAGCCCTTCAGCCTTTTTCTGGTCTGTTGACAGTACTTTTGACCTTTGACGGATAAAGGAAGAACCAGTTGCAGAATCCACTCTTTAAACACCTTCAGATGCTACACAGATCAGTGCCATGTGTCCCCACAAACATCCTGGAGGCTGGAGCTGCTGGAGCTTCTGGAGCTGTGGTTGCATGCACTCCATGGCCAATGGAGTTTGAATGTGGTGCTGCTATAGCTACTGCTTCTTCGTGGGCTCATGAGAGTGGACATAATGGCATGTGGTGTTCTCATTGATTACAGAAGCCTTCTAAAGAATGCTCCCTCTGCTCTCTGTGCTCCCCAACAGAAAACAAAGTTGTCAAGTCCATTTTTTAAAACCTGGTTACGTGCTTTGTTTACTAAAACCCCTCCATTATAAATAAATGAATTTATTAATCACATCCCATTTATCTCTGCATATCCACGTGTTGTGGTTTAGCTTGGCCGAGGTTTGCCTAGTGGGGCGGGGGGGGGCACAAAGATGGCTTCTCTGTGAAGCTTCTCGAAGCCTTCACCATGTCCAGCTCTGAGGTGATGGACATGTTGCTGGCCAAGGCTGGGCCAATTAGAGATGTTGGTTACACCTCTGTGAATATTTAAGAAGAAATCAAAACAATGGGTGCATGCACTTCCTTTTATCCAGAGGAGGAGGAGTAGGTGAGAGTATGTGAGGGAAAACAGCATGGAGAGACCAAGGTGAGTGAAGAAGGAGGGGAGGGAGAGCTCCAGGCGCTGGAGCTCTGCAGCCTCTGCAGGCCGTGGTGAG
>VZRN01003293.1:278497-301343 GCA_013397935.1 Dasyornis broadbenti
ATGGAAACTTTCTGGCTCAGAGGTCTGTACCCCGTGGAAGATGAACCCCACGCCGTAACAGTTTTGGGGAGACTGCTTGCCTGTGTGGGGACCAGCGTCACTGTAGCAGTGTCGGGCGGGCTGCCCACAGTGAGACCCATGGCTCTGCAGAGGAAAAGAGTCTCTCCCCCAGGCAGGGGAAGAAGATCTGGGTGATGAACTGACCTAACCCCCGCCATGCCTTGTTCCCTTGTACAGCTGCTGGGAGGGAGGGAGGGGGGTGAGCGGAGAAACGGTGGCCTTGAGGGGTTTATTTTACTTCTCATTTACTCCTCTGACTGTTAGCAATAAATGAGATCACTTTGCAACCTACGTTAGTCCTGTTTTGCCCATTGAGTGCATCTTCTCCCGGGTTTCCTTATCTCAACTCATAAGCCCTGGATGTGGGTGTGTTAATTTGGGGGTACCTGGCATTTGGCCAGGCTCAAACCATGACAACATGTCATTTAGTTATTAGTGATTTGATAAAACTAAGGTCAAATCTGTATTTTTAATCATGTGGGTACATACAGATAAATATGGTTTATATTTGTACTTATAAATAATGAGAATAGTGTTTAAATGTTTACAAAAGTTTATTTTGTGTAGGTAATGGAATATATCTTTAAACACCTGTAGATAGCATGGAACTACTTCAGAACTGTTAACTGTGTAAGTTACAGAATAAAATTAATGGCTACATTTCACCACTCTGCCAAATTTGACATTTTTTGTGAGTCCTTTACCTGGTCATTAGCTTGTAAGGTGGCTTCAATATACTACAGAAACTACATTCTGCTCTTGAGTATGATCAGTATGGATCTTCATGACCTGTCACTATAAATGTGGTTGTCAGGGCTCTTTTTTAAACTAATACTCAGCCTAGGTTAATTAACTAACATTCAGCTTACTTTATTAAGAGAATATATAAAGTTTAAACTTGCTTTACATTGTGCCAGAAAGAAATTGGGATTATATTTAATTTAAATCAATTCATGTTGCAGTAATTACAATGTGATATGTCCTTTTCTCCTGAATTTATTTTCCTAAGCAAGATGAGAAGTTCTAAAACTGGATGTTATTTTCTTATTTAGATGAATTATTTAAAATTGCCTTGAATTTAATTTATGTTTGCAATTCACTGCAACACATTCATGTTCTAAGGCAACTTTTATAAAACTTTGCTCTGATGATGTGCATTTAGCAGGGTTCCAGCTGGCAGCTGGACACTTTTGAACCCTCAGCAAGATTCAATCTCACTGGAACTTCTGTGGTAAAGTGTTGGAGGAATGGAAGTGCAATGCATCCTTTTCCAACTCATTAACAGAGTTCAGAAGGTTTCAACAGAGAGCTCCTGTCAGCAAGAAAGTCTAAAATTGCTGTAATGCTTGTTTGCTGCAGGCTCTGTCTGCTGATGACAAAATTATTTTTTTATGCATATAAAAAGAAAAATCTAAGTAACTCATGAGGGCAAGCATAGCCATTTGAGGCATACATCTTACATTTAGTGTAAGGATTAGAACTCTGCTGTGCCAGTGTGCTGTCTGCATTCCAGGGGCTTTGGGCGCTTTGCCTGGGCAAAATAGAATCTATGTGTCCGTGGGTGTACACTATTGCTCACATGCAGCAGATTGAAGGAGGATTTCATCAGATGTGCTCTGTCTGAACTTACAGCTGATGGGAATAAACACTTATTTTGAATAATGAATCTTTTATCATATGTCATTGATATGGTAAATACAATTCCAATTTACAGAGAGGTCTCAGTACACTTTCTTTTCAACAGAAATATACGAGAGAGCAAATTCAAATCTTGCATTCAGAGATGCCATTCTTGAACAAATAAAGAGATCTTAAAATGCATGACATGAAAATGCATTTGTTTTCTTGCAAAGACAAGCAAAAATCCTAAAAATTACCATCAGGTTATGATCATCAAGTATTAAAAAAACCCAAGGAAAATAAAGCTTTCTATACCAATGAAAAATAAAGTTCTTCTCTTATATATACACAGGTTCAGAAACCAGTCTAATTGCTGTCCCTTCTCTTGATTCGCATTGTCAAGACCCTGGAGCAGACAGTACTCAGACCTAAGCAGAAACCTCAAGTCAGGGACCTCCTACAAGGTTGTGCAGGGCTCAGAATATGTTGTGGTGTTAGAGGTGGAGGTTGGGAGCTCCGTGGGAACGGCAGTCCAGAGGGAAGGCTGTGCTGTCTGGGTGCCTTTGAGTTTGTGCAATGGCAGAGTCCCCTGAGGGCAGCGCAGACCTGGTGGTGTTGATGTTTTCTGCATAACTGACCTCATTTTCCTTCTTCTCTCTGTGTACAGGCTGAGACTGCAGTGTCACTCTGCTGACATCAGGTGACTTCTTGCCTTCCAAGTTTATGCACTGAAGCAAGGGGAGGAATGCAAAGATTCTTACCCTCAGGTCTTCTGCTGTAACCTGGCTGAATGCTATGAAATGTGACTTGCTGTTCCTCCAGATAAATAGTGTTTCAAGGAGTAATTTTTTTTTGTCTTTTTGAGTTTGTTTCCTTTTTTTTTTTTTTTTTTTTGGGGGGGGGAGGGTGAAGGGGGAATGTTGGTTTTTTAGCTTGTTTCTCTTGTATAATTTCCAAGAGATCTTAAATTACTTTTCAGTCAGGATTAACTGAGACATTTAAAATAGTAAAAAATCATACTAGTTGCAACTTAAATAAAATAATTGATGTTTCAGAATATCATCATCTAAAATAGTGCATTCTTTTGCAAGATATCCTTCTTATTTTGTATTTTCCCTGAAGGAAGATACTGAAGAAAAAACAGATCCCATTTCTTCTGTGAGCTGAAATGCTGGGGTTTTTTCTAAAGTCTTCTTTTAGCTTGCAGGGACATGGTAGCTATGGCAAGTAATCTTTTCTTTTATCCTTCTATAGCCTCTGACTAACCTATGTGTCCTGCAGTGATGTCTTTGGTTTTGCCATCACAGTTGCTGATGGCAGACAGTCAGTTTTTAACAGCAGTACTGTATTAACATTTACCATAGATAAGCATAAACATAATTATTAACAATCTTTCCACTTGTTAGGCCTTGAACTGAAGCGGGATCTTTTCTTTGGGCTGCTTCTAACACTCATTTCCTCAGAAATCCTAACACTGTGAGATAAAATTTAAGTCTGTTGTCTTGTGAAATCTTGGACACTCAAGTTACAGTATAACAACCTGACCTCATTTTTATTTTTAATTGCCATCAGAAAAATACTTATTGCTTTCTGCTGTAGGGCTGAACCCTAACATAAGGCTCAAAGCAGCATGTGTAGGTATAATTGCAAAATTGAAAACGCGATGGAGGAAAGACTGGTTGCACTGTGGTTGCATGCCCTCTAGCTGAGGAAATTGTCCTTTTCATCACATGTTCACACCAGCCCCTTTCTCTCGAGATTTAAATTTGCAACTTCCATGATGGTTCAACTACCATGTTATCCTGTATTATGTGCATAACACTTTCCCCTGACTCTCTGTCACTTTATAAAGGCTAAATATTCTCCAAGAAAATAATAATAATAATAAAAAGAGTGTAACTTGGTTAGAATACATTAGAGATCTTGATTCTAAATTCTGCTCTGAATCAAAACATGGACTTGAGCCAAGATTTGTCACCTTCCAGGAAAGTGCTTAGGAAAGTGCTTTAATACTGAGTAATTTTCCTTCTCACTGGCTTAATGAATATTTAAATAGTCCATAGAAGATGGAGCAGAATCAGTGGGAGAGACAGTGAACAAACCTCTCTAGAATATCTTACAATGTTGTAGCTAGGTCATTGTTGAGGAGACATGACTTCAGATCCTGTCAGGAAACAAAAATATTGTAACTCCCTCCTATAGTTTGAGTGAATATGTTTCTGTTTCCTTAGATTTCGTTTTGTCCCACCTCCTTCCATCCCCCACAAGTGATACCAAATAAAAGATCTGGAATACAGGGAAACAAGTAATTTTGGATTTTTAAAATATGCATTCTCACACCACTGCTATAGGGGAGAAGTTTATCTTCATCCACATTAAGGACAAAAAGGAAGCAGAGGGATAGTTGATGTGGTTTCGTAAAAGGTTAATTCAGTTTATGAAGCATTAGATTACACACAGAAAGGTGACTTTTGTAACACTAGGATATGGCAGCTGAGCTCGTTTTTCCTAAAGGGTATGCAAAGATGAAGGATATTGGGCTCCCTGGGCAGTTAAAGCTGACATAAGTCTGCACTGAGGCTGAACAGTCCCATCCTCTTGTAACCTTGGCATGGGTCTCCTGCTCTGACATTAGTGATCCCACTCCCACAAATGTAGTTTGAATATGAATGACTCGCTGTCTGAGAGAAAAACAGATGTTTTCTCTTCTTCTTCCTTTTCTTTTTAATCCCTTCTGGGCTACTTCCATGTTGGTTCACCAGTCTTGTCCACTCGACGGCTGTCTAATTCCTAGAGCCTTTTGGCAGATTTGCTGTCTTAGAATGGCTTCAGTCAGACATACAGCTAGAAGGTAAGGGATAAAAGAAGAGAGTAATTTTTAAGAAATTAATGGATGCCAAGAATGGGCAGTTGATGCTGGTAGAACTACACTATAAGGCAGAGGCCTCCGTACATCCGTCTGTGAAACTCTTCAAAAAAGGCAGTATAACCCCTTTTTTGTGTTGTAACTATGTGGCTTGCTGTATTTGTATAAATCTCAAGTCAGACTAAAATTAGACATGATTGTCCTTTCCTAGATAGAAGTCATGGCATTTGTTTAACTGCAGCTGTTTTACCCAAGTAAAACAAATCCCCAAAATAAGCTGACCAAAAGTAAGTTTGCCTTTCACATCCCTATTCACCACATGGATTTATTCAGACTTTCTCTTGCTAACAGGTAGGTCCTGAAGAGACGTCTTTTAAAGGGTTAAACTTACTTTTTAACTTTTCATAATTAAAATTATTCACTACAATGCTATCAGAATTAATAGTTTTTGCAGCTGATGTATCTTTAGGAAGATAAATGTAATGTTTTAGTGTTTCTGTTCACACAATTTTATAGCTTAATCAATGATGAATAGTGTTAGATATACAATATTGCTTTTTCTTAAATTATTCAATGTATTATTTTTCACATTCATCTAGTACTTCTTGTACTCAAACTTTAACATCTATACCTAAACAATAGCAACTGTTGCTATGGTATTGTTCTTGCTTATAGAAGGACATTGTCAGCCACAAACTATATTTATAACCTTCTCATCTATTAAAGGAGGTAACATCTTTTTTTTCTGCTGCAATTGTATTATGTCTCATGATAGATATTGTTAATTTGATTTTCAGGGCTAGAATTGTTCCAGAACTGATGAATCTATTTGCATAAAAACTCAGTCTTGTGCCTGTCATGGATGGACTGTGTTCATTATTAAAATAATGAGTTTTGGGGAATCAATCACTGTTAAAGAATCTCTTCCTATACTCTTTCCGCCGTGTTTATATGTTATTTGTAATGTGATGGCAGGCACAGCAAGCTGGATGTTGGCTACACATTCAGGATGAGTCTGTCTGTAAAAATGATAGAACTCACAACGAGATTCCTACCTCTGCTGATTCTCTACCAGCACAGAGGATTTCCAGTATTTTGACAGTCATATTGGACTCAATGTTTTGGTTTAAAACATCAAGCTAGCAAAATGCTCTTTGGAACAGAATAAATATATTCCCAAAATGTTAACCTTAAGAAAAAAATATTCCCAGATTTTGCTATGTCTTCTTGTGTTCTTGAAGATTTTGTTTATCAGAAAACACCCATAGGATAAAAATGAAATCTTTAGATTTTTTTTGTTTTCTTTATATGATAAGTATCCTTTCTCAGTGCATTCAATAAAAAAATAAATAATCACCTAAGCCATCAAAGTATCTCTATATTTTTGGACTTCATACAGCAGATCATAAGGCATGGACAGAAATGGGAAAAAAAACCTGAACAGAAGGGGTTTATTAGTTAGTAAAGCTTGGGGCCAGATTGATCTGTTAGGCGTATGACACTTATGCTTGGCTACCTGAGATCAGCATCTGGCCAAGGATTTTTTCTGTGAGTACATTGCTGTAATTAGTACTGTCAGTAAAAAATATCAAAAACATCAGACTGTCCAGGTTTCGATAAATATCTTGAACAACTGTAAGTCTTTTTATCAGGCATTCTTTATTTTGAATTAAAAGGAACAGAGCTGTACTGCAGATTCAGCCTGCATTTAATTTCTTTCAAGCTGTATCATAAAAACTGAAACAATAATTCGAAATAATGTCTAATGTTGAAGTAGAACCCTTCACCCTCCTTTCCCCATCAAGATGTTTTCTATTACCTATACATAAAAGGTGGAACAGCAATTGTTTGAAGATTGACATATAGAGAGATGCAATTTTTCTATGGTAAAACCATTTTGTATGAATAGTTTTTACTGGGCTAGTCTAATAGTATGTCTAGGGCATCGTGTCTGAAATTATTTCTTTAATTCCTAAAAATGTCCTTAATACATAAAAAATAATTCTTTAAGCAATTTAAAATACAGCAATTTCCTAGCTATATTTCCAGGTAAACTCTACACGATTGGTTGTATTGCACCCTTATACAGAAAATGCCCACTGCTGGATTTTCATATCAACTGACTCACATTTGGACAGAGCTTTTGTGTCCTTGAGCTGACAAATGTTTCCATGGTCTCTTTATTTTCTCCTTTTTTTTTTTTTTTTTCATTAGAATTTGTGTTCCGTTTTAGGAATTAACCAAAGTCTTGCTGTGATTTTCTTCCTAATACAAACATTATGTTTCCTAAAATCTTAGCTCTGTCAAAGGCATTTCATTTCTTCTTTTAGGCTAGCCTTTATTTATTTTTTCACTATTGTAACTTGATTTTCCTAATAGCACGCCTTCCTTGTAGTTTTTTTTCAGTCTTAATAACAAACAGTGTCTTTCCAGTTAGCCATGATAATTTTGTTTCTCTTTCTTAATACACAAATACAGGAAAAAAAAAAAAATCTCCTCTTTTCTAGACTTCCTCATCTAGGAATAGAGCTTTTTAAAAAATAATTCTATATGAGAAATATTCCCACGCTATAGAAATTTTCTTGCGGAAACTGATGATTTATAACAAATTCAGGTAGAAATATTGGATTGCAAAATTTCTAGTACATGCTGTATGGTTTTTGCATCTCTAAAAAAGGGACAGTTCATGGTCCTTGAAGGTCTGATTCAGGTGACTGATCATAAAGTGGATCTTTAAAAGGTAAAGTACCAGCTTAGGAACCTTGGGAATCTTCTCAGGAAAAATTACCTTCTTGAGGACTGCAGAAGAAGTCATGGGAGGATACAGAAAGAAAAAGGCCTCACTTTATTTATGTACCAGAATAAAATTTAAATAAAGGCTAAAATGGTGATTGATATATCTAAAACAAAAGAAAAGGTAAAAAGGAAAATTACTAAGAAAGGGTTCTGACTTTGGAACTTTGACTTTGGAAAAGGTCCTGGAGACAGCAGTGAGAATATATTCAATGGAGAAGAAATACTGGAAGTGAAGCCAGAAGGTAACCAGGTGCAGAAGAGGAAGCTCATCCATTTGTTGTAGACAGTGCATCACATGGTTTTAGGCACTGGGGGGATATCTGAAATGGAAGCAGTGTTTGAGAAAGGAGTTAGAAAGAAGTACAGGGGCTGGGGAATTTTCCAAAACAGAAAAAGGAAATGTAAGACAATGATAGACTGAGAACAGTGATGAAGGGCAATAAAAGGCAAGAAGTCAAACCGATGACTGGGGCAGAAGAAGGGGTTAAGTATCTAGTACAGAGTTGAAAACTGCTTGTAACTGCAGAGACCTGCCAGGGCACGTCTGAAACATATGGTGTTCCCAACTAGTCAAATTTAAGGAGCAGTTCCTCATGTTTGGCAGTTTACACTAAGAGGATCAGCTCTTAGGTTTGTTGTTATTGTCATGACTGAGAGAGGCAGTGTTTCTTTTACAGATACAATCGCCAAGGAATTAATTAGCTTTGACAGAAGTCAGTTTGACAGTGGTACTCAAGTGAATATGATAGTCAAATGGGAAACAATGATGACAGACAGAGCAACATTATTCCTTTTTCAAAGCATTAGATAAACATGTTCATTGGCTCATATGATGAATCAGGAAGTCTTCAAACTCTTGGAATGTAAAAGCTAAGCATATTATATTTCATTGCCATGCTGTGCAAAACCTGAATTTTTTAGCAGTCTTTTCACAACAAGTTGAATTAATGATTTGCAGAGAAACAAGGAACACAGAAAAATAATTCAGATAATTAAAGGATCAAAGCAATTTGGCTTTGGTGAGGCAACCAAATAATTTAAAATTTGAAGGGGAAAAGGAGGATAAGAAATAAGGATAAATTCAAACATTAACTTGGAGCAAAACTAGCAAAACATGTTCTTTTTTCCCTAGTTTTTTTCTCTCTTGAGCTTGTACCTCAGTTGAGGGAGACTTCAAAGTTTATTTCATTTACTTTGGCTAAGACAAATCAAGAATACTATATAAGTAAAAGGTTTTTATTGTGGGGTTGTTTTATCTACATATGATTGTTTCTATACACATAATGACTGAAATAGAGTGTGTATGCAGTGAACTTGAAAGCGCAATTGAAATTTCTTATATATGTAATAATGGCATGTAAAAAAAGCCAGTCTCAAGTAATCTCAAGAAGACCACAGTGCTAAACAGATTCCCATCAAATTTAGTTTTTGGTAAGGGGACTGTAAATGGTATTGCAGTTAAAAATCTCTTTGATTACCTTGAGCTCTGTTTTCAGACAGTTTGGAAATCACCTGGGAAAAGACATATGCAGTAGATTTTCAAGCATGACATGACATGAAGCCCACTGTAGGTATATCTCCCTTTCAGCAGCATTGTGTCTTTCACAATTCATGCTTTCAAACTTCTCTCTTTGAAGAACACTGGAGGGTTTTGTCCTGTCATCCTTTAGTTCCATCTTAATACCTATCATTGGAAAATGGCACTGGTGAGTCATTGTGATTTTTTGTCTTTCTGTTGAGAGAACTGTTTTCCTGTCATTACTTCCTTACACCATTAGTTTGTACCTTAGAAAAATGCACCATTCTGCTTTCATTTCTGTGGTATCAAGAAATTTCTAGGCAAACCAAATACTTTCTAATTTTAAATTCTGCACCTTGCAAAGGACTTATTCTATTAACTGAATGTCTCAGCTGTGGTGTGTTGGGGAGGGCTGCACCCTTGACTTTTGGCTCACTGTTGTCTTAGGGTCTAAGTCCTGAAAAAAACATCTTAGTTTTGTTTTGTGCAAAAGATAAGCTGCCTCTGACAGCATCCATGGGTCACCAGTGCAATCTTGGTGAGTCTGAGCCTTCCCATCAGGTGTGTTATGGCAACACAGACAACAAAACTGCCCCAGAAGAAGCCAGTAACTGAGTACATAATCACCCAAGTAGCAGGGGGTAATATTCTGGGGAAAGACATTCCGAATAGACCCAAATGACTCCATCTAAGAGCTGAAGTCATCTTCTGTACAGCATGATCAAAGTACTCTCAGCAGGTGGTGCTGGAGGGTGACTTGGTTCTCATGAGGATGCCAGAGCAAATAATGCATACAAAGAGATAGCAACATTGGTCTCAGCTGTAGATTTAACAGTGATTATGAAACCTGGATTTGTTTCTGGTAGGTATTTCAGTGCCCAGAAACATTAATCCTTCTTGTACATTCCCCGTTAGTTGCTATCAATAGCAAATGATATTTTTTTTTTGGTTTAGGAAAAAATGAAGCTCTTCCTAAAAGTGTGTTGACTTGTACTCTGTGCTATAGTAGATTTTTAAAGGATTTCTCTATAACATAATGTAGAACAATTTGAATGTGAATCTGATTTTTTCCAAATTTGGGAGTATTTGGATCTCATTTCTGCATAACTACTTAGCGAAACACAGAATGACAGAAAGTTACTAAAATGAGACTTGTTTTTTTTCTAAAGCTGTCACAGATCAAATTACAAGTTATGAGTGGGAAGGAGGGGAGAGAGAAAAGAAAAACAGAATTATGATATTAGACCTTTGAAGAAAGTGGAGTGTTTCTGACAGAGAAAGTGGAGGAAGTTTAGAGACAAGTTAATGAAAAAAAAAAGACTATTGGGTGATAGTTTCTCTCTCTGTATGTGCTTTAGTTGATAAAAAAAATGGCTTGCCGCTAGAGGCTGTTAAGAAAATCAGTAATAGTGACCATAAAAAATTGATTTCTCAGATATAAAGAGTGGCTTTGGTCCAAAAATCAAATTGAATATTAAATTATAGAAAGCAGTAATATAACAAGATAATTGCCAGGATGTTCAGATGAGATAACAGATAACAGAAAATTATTTGTTTAGAAAATGACAACAGTATATTGAAAAACACTTTTAAAAGTATTTGTTTTTATTGTCTACAGGGAATAAAATCTTTTAAGAAAATTGTCAGATTTTCTGGTATAAGAATTTAATAATGGCTGGAAAACAAAGACCTTGCATAAAGACTTATTTAAATTCCTACTTCATAGTTTTCTTTCAAGGTGCCTTAGATTACCAGCATTTAGTGGTTTTATAATTTTTTCTTTACAATACCTGGAAGCAGATACACACAAGACAACAGGAATATTTGGGACAGAGCTCAGGATGGGATTGAATCTAGACCTGGTGAAGGCATGGTGAATGTCATGACTGCAGCAGGCTAAATCCATGTGACTGGGATGAACCATCTCCTGACATGGATCAACAGATCTGAAGAGAGTGGTGTTGCCCCATCTTTCTGTAGCCACAGGATTTGTCTATTTTACTTTTTCCTCCATCAGTTGCTCCACCAGCATGGTGCTGGGGCTACATCTAGAGACTGGAGAATAGGGTTGAAAAAGGAGGGTGGGTAAAAAGGCCCTATCCTTTCCTGACACTTACTGACACTTTCCTGACATTTCCTTTCCTGTAAATCTTGCCTGTCACACCATAGATGAGGGAGATTGAGATACCTGAAGTTCAACATCTACATGGGTGCTCTATGTCTAAGCTCCTTTTTTAGTCAGTGAAATCCAGGTAATATTTAGCAGAATATCTGCCCAGGCTTCATTGGCTGCACTGAGGTTTCACTGTATGGACATAAGCCTGAGCTCAGGGTCTTCTAGGGCTGTTTTGGATGGTTTGTGTAGCCCTCCCTCAGCGTGTTGGCTTGTTCAAGTGAGTTTAATGCATGTAAGCAAGGGACATTTATAGTACAAGGTACTCCGCTTAAAGGCGTAAACCAGTTCTTTATTTGTTGAATGTGTGCAATAGATAGTTGTGACTAATGAGTTCCTGGGGTAGGTGTTACGATGCTTTTCATCTCCACTAAGCTTACAATGAGTTTTTGTTGATCAGAAATCATAAGTTAGGAAGGGAAGAGTGGGCCTCTGGTGTTCCCTGAATGCCCTCATCCTTGTTGCTTCTGGCTTGCCAGCTCCTGACTCCCCGCTGTTTCACTAAAGCTTCTACATGTTTCCTGATCACAGGAGTTGTGGTCTGTGGACATTCTCACAGTTCTTCCTTATAACTTAGCAATATCTTCAGAAGTCTTAGCTGTTCTTATGCAGTGGGGCTATGTCAAAACTAGACCTGAGGAGCAGGTAGACACACAGCTGAGGAGATAGGTAGGAGCAAGGGAACACCTAGGTCACCCAGGACAAAGGCTAGGCAGACACCGGTCCTGTGGGGAATTGCACACTCTGGAGTATAAGCTGAAGGCCAGGCAGAACATCGGAAATGGTTTTAGATGTCAGGCAACTAAATTAAGTCCTACACAAGGTAGGTGTGAAGGTAGTGCACCTGGAGACACCAATATGTGGATGCTTAAATGTAGGGACCTGAATCCTGAAAGGAATCTTGCCCTCGATGCCTAGCTGAGAACAGCCACCCAGATGCTCAATAGCATAAATTGGGTGAGATGTATTTAGGCTATGGAGACTAAGAAAGATTTTGCTGGGAAGAGCCTGTACTCCAAAACCATTAGCTCAATCCAAATGTACCACTTCTTGTCTGTCACATTTAGACACTGTTTTACTTTATGTATGTCAGACTCTGCCTATTTCATTTATTCTGGAAATGATGGCTATTTACATAGCAAAGTAGAATTTCCACAGGCTTTCTAGGATAATGGGGAGTCATTCTAATTTGGGCAGTGTAAGATGATTTGCTTTCTCCTTCTGACTCTAACAGCTGCTGTCTTCCATAGCTATGGCTTTGGGGTTGTTACTAGTCAAACTATATCTTCTTTTTTATTTTAAAAAGATGTCTTCTTAGTATAAGACTACCATTTATGATGCTTGCAGCTGCCAGTAAAAATCCATACCCAGTAAAATGCTTGGTGCGATGGATGTAGACAAAATATGCAGGAGGGACAAAATAAATGTGTCAATTTTGTTTTCATGGCAAATACAAAAAAGTGGGTTTGGGGCAGAAAACTAGAAGAGTACTATAGGTGCCTACAACTGTGAAAAGAAGAGTATTCACAGGGAACATCCTGCACTTAAGCATTAAGGCTCAATTCATCTTTGTATGGAGCTGGGAGGAAATTGATAACCAGTACATATTGAACTTGGCGAATTTTAATTTAATTGATTGTATAAGGGATTATTTATTTCCAAATAAATCATCAATTTAAGGGTAACTCTCTGTGTTTCCTAACTTGAGGACCTGAGGTGAGCCTTTTGTTTTGTGCAGATTGCATGGATACTTAATAAAACACCTTGACACAGCTATATTTTTTGCAACTGAATGGACAAGAGTAAGTACTGAAACAAAACGTCAGGGTTTCTTATGCTTACAAATATGTAAAAAACAATTCAGAGCCCTGGCATTAGTTCCACTGACTGCTATCGAGAAGTAAATGGAATTTTAGCCTATCAGATGATACAACATGAAAAAATTATAGTACTAACTAAACCTGGAGTATTTGCAAATTGCTCTGGAAGTGGTGCAGGAATCAGCTGTCTGAAAAGCTCTTTCTGGTTTTGTTCCTTTCCAGTCTTTACTTTCATCTCCACAGGGAACAAGGGTGCAGGGGGGTTTTATCTGTAAATGACACCTTCATAGAATCAGGTATGCTCATGCTTACACTGAATCAAGCAGAGAGATGTGCCTGAAGCATAGAGTCTGTCTGGGGATCTCAGGGGTTTGGTATCAGTCTGAGCAGGTGCTTCATTAATTTTTGGTGTTGCTTTCTTGGTATTGTCTGTGACTTGTTTTCTTTCTCCTCACTTGCAGCACTGTCTGTGTACTCAGGTTCCAGGGCATGGAGCCTGTCCTTCAAGATTTTTGTTTGTAAAATGTGCTTCCTCCCACACTTGTCATACATGGCAGAACACTACAGTGTTTTACCCTCCCTTATTTATGATCCTGATTATATTAGAGAGGTAATGAACAGCTAGCAAGGGAATAGCTTGTCACAAAAAAAGGAAGTATTTGGAAATTTCCTGTCTTTTTAATTTCCAGGAAATAAAAAATCTTGATTGGAGGTACAATGTGCGGTAGAACAATTTTAATAAAATAGCTTTATCTTGCTGCGGGGGAGGTTGTTTCTTTTTACATTGTGTCAGCCCACCAGAAACACTGATATTTCAGAAACATCTGAAAAGAAAGCATGGCATTCCAAGCCAGTGTGTAGCCTTTTCTGGATGTATGCAAAGAAGATTTTTAAAGAAGTTAACACAGAAGGTCAGAAAATAGAGTCTGTGTCTTATCACAGAGGTGAACCAGAAGTTGGCTGTCCCTGAAAACTTATGGAGAAAAATTCTTCCATATGGCTGATTTGGAAGCTTCACATTATAGAATAGTAACTAAAATTTGGAAAGATGGTGGTAGATGATGGCAAAAGTGCAGCTTGACAGCAAAGTTGTAGATCTGCAACATCATTCTTCCCTGTCTGCCTCCCCTGAAGCTGAAGACACACTGAAATGAAAGACAAGGACATTGTTGCTTTTTCTCACTCCTGGAATAGACAATTGTCTGATACAGGAGCTATGAAATATGAACTGAAGACCATTCTTAAAGAAATGAGAGAAATATTATGAAACTCTCTGTCGCAGATCTACATCCACACCCTGTCCCATTCTCCTTTCATATCCATTTCCTCACCCCTGTGGCATTATCCCAGAGGAAAGGCGTTTACAGACATGGAACTGATTTCTGGTGACCTACAATTGTTATTTATGTTTTTTACTGAAGAAATTGACTTGTAACAGATACAAAATTCTAGTTTGATGCTGAAGTACAAAACATGAATGGGAGGGCTTTAAGAACTGGGGGAATGTTTTTTATTGAAAAAGCCCTTTGATTTTTTTTAAAAGAAGTTCTATGGATTGTGACCATTTGTAACCAGGTCAAAGAATATTGGTTTATTTCTGTGGGAGAAAGAACAGCATAAATAAGTATGTCGTGGATGGATGTCATCTGTGACAAACTGACCATAACCTCCATTCCCCATCTCCCTGCACTGCTGGGGAGGTTGAGGTAGAGCTGGGAAGAAGGGAGGGATGGGGAGAAGGTGTTGATAAGATTTATTTTACTTCTTATTATCCTGCTCTGATTTTGTCGGTAATAAATTCAATTAATATCCCCCATTCGAGTCTGTTTGGCCTGTGATGGTATTTGATGAGTGATCTCTTCCAGTCCTTATCTCAACTCATGAACCTTTTGTTATATTTTCTCTCTCCTGTCCAGTTGCAGAGGGGAGTGATAGAGCAGCTTTGGTGGGTGCCTAGCATCCAGCCAGGGTCAAAACACCTGTTCATTCTCGCAAGCTTTTGTTTTGCTTTTCATTTTTAATAGCCTAGCCTTGGAGACTTGAAGGCTAAGTCTGCACAGCTCAGATATAGTCCAAAGCTTATTATTACATTAGAGAGAAAGCCAAGGGACAGTTGCAATTCAGCTTTATTTTCCTCTGAGAGTAGAAGTAATGCAGTTACTACTATTTTGTTCTATGAAATTTATGAAAAAGTGAGTCTGTTTTGTCTTTCTGAACTATGTTCTTGTCCTGAAGGTAAGGACTGCAGACCTTTACAAAGTCTGTCTCCTTTGAGCATACAAACCCCACGCAACTGGTAAAAACTCAAAAGAATAATTACCTTTAAAGACATTTTTTTACAATAGTACTCCTTTTGAGGAGTAATTTTGCTTATGTACCTTTTGACTTAGACTCTCAGCTTTTCACCACAGACAAAATAGAGAGAAAGGTACTTAAAAAGTCTAATAAAAGTGAAAGCAACTTTTCTCTTGAAATTGCATATTTAATCATCTGAGTACAAGGTCAGTAAATACAATGGAACTAAACCAGAGAAGCTGACAACACTTTGTTTGTACCGTAGTTTGATTTTCTTGATCAGTCCTGCGGTAGCATCTTGTTTGCTAAGGAATGCAAGGGCATGAGGAATTCACATTCAGAATTTAGGTTTTGTTTAAAACAAGCAAAAATTTGTTTCATTTTTTTCATCATGAATCCAGCAGAAAATGGCAAACAGTGGAGATTATTTCTTTTCTAGATATATACAGATCTGCTATGACAAGTGACAAGAATATAGCCTTCAGATCCTCCCAAGCTGAAACTTTGGTCTGTGTTTTGTTTTTGATGGAACAAAACCAAAAATCTGCAGCTATGACTAACTGATATTCTTGCACACTAAACAGGACAAATAGAAATTTCTGATAGATCTTCTGTGTAGAAATAATAGCTTTGCATATTTCATCATGTTCACTTCTTTTCTCATTAGCAAAGTGTTAAAATTTTCATTTAAATATTCAGTCATGTACTCTTCTCAGTTTGCATTGTATATTCCTGGAAAACTCTCTTCTGCTCCATTGACTGTAAGACTAGGTGATGGCAGTCCAACTGAGAGTATAACACTGCCTGCTATTATTATATTAGAACAATTTTGGAATTATTTTTTCATCCCATTCTTCAGTAATCTTGTTAAATATTTCCTTTGCCTCCAATTACTGCTGCACACTGGGTGAAAATCTTAATAAACTAGAGTGCAATGACATTCATGTCTATTTCATGACCTGCAATCATTACTTTAAACACTAAATGTGGTTAAAATATTTCTTTGTTTCACCTCTAATGTTTATTTTCGCTGATCTGGATGTTCATTTGTCATTACGATTCACTGCAGTTTTTCATGCCTTCTGGTTTTTCATGCTGCTTTCTGATTCCAACTGAACTATTCTATCTCATTACAAACTCAGCTGCCTCGATATTCCCCCTTGCCACATTCTAAATCACTTTCATGTGTATTAAATATCAAACCTGGTACAGAAGGTAAAGATACATCACAAAGTTATAATGAGTGAATGAATATAATGCTGTTGAATTCTCTGATTTCATTAAGACATTCCTACCCAGACAACAATTGATGATTTTTTTTTTTTTTTTGATGTCTTTTACCTCAAGACTACTTAGCCTTTCTAGTAGCATTCTGTGGATCACTTGTCAGTTTTATCAGAACAAAAAAGGCTTTCAATAACTTAGTGGCACTAAGGAGATGGCAACACAGTAGTAATTTTGGTTTTGGTCTCCCTCTCCATTAGTTCGTACAATCAGAAGAAAAGGAAGAGGAAAATGAAGAGGAAAAGGAAAAGCAAAAGGAAAAAAGGAAATTTTTTTAACGAAGAACTTTATATATCAATAAAACATGACATGTCAAGTAGGTACTGTAAACAAGTGAGTTGTTTTGATGGGTTTGTAAATGCATAGTTAAAAATAAATGTGTATCTTGACCCTGTATATCACTGCATATCTAAATCCTCTTACAAGTATAATTTTGGATCTGAAAATATGTCTATACTAGAACTATCTTCATCAAATCCATGAGTAAGAATTACACCTGCATTTATACTATATAAGGAAAAAAATATAGGTCAGTAAAATTTGTTTAGCCTGATTTCAAATGCTTCTGTCACTCTTCTAAGGTTATGGTATCTAACTTCTCATGCTTTTTTTTGAAATTACAGGTGAGATCTTGGTACTAATGAAGTCAGCAAGAGTCAAATTTCATTGATTTCATTTGGGTCAGTGTTTCACTCTCTAAGCTTAAAAACAGTAAGAGTTTTATATTATCAGTAAATTTATCTTATGTTATGAAGGAAAGAATGTCAGTAGAGCAAATAAAGGGAGTATTACTAAGCCCTGAAGAAGACTGAACAATTAGTAAAAAAATAAATAGAGAAGATACTCATAATGAAAAGATTGAATGAATTTGCACATTTCTGTGCACACAAATGTAGTTAGAAATATTACCTGTATCTGAAAAATAACAAACACAATGTACAGAGAAATATAAGAAGACATGAGCAAAGATGTTCAAGGTACAAACTCCTCCAAAATATTTATTTTGGAGAAACCTCATTAGGAGCTGCAGACTGAGTAAGATTGTCTGAACAGGAAAAGAGAGAACATGCATTCCTTAACAGCACTGCTTTTTTCCTCTCTAACAATTTCTGCAGCCCAGAAGCCTTAGAAATTCATAAGTAAAACGCTGTTTTTCTTCAGGGGGCCTGATTGCAATGTTAATTTTAACTTAATTTACTTTTTGTACCAAATGGCATACAAATATATGAAAAGAATGAGAGAAAGTTCATAATCTCATATGCCGGCATGAGTTTTCACAGACTAAGACAAATAATAAATAGTATTTTTCAAGAATTTTAAAACATAAATTAGATTTGATAAAACAAAGAATGGAGAAAAGAGGCAAAAGTAGTGGGAAAATAGTAGAAGAGCAAAATTGCAGACTAAAACAGACATGTGTGATGAATATACCTTGACACTGAGCAACTGTAAAGTTTTCTACACTGATAAATATGATTGATCTGTAGCATGATCTCAGCTTGTGTTTCCTTGTAAAGGGATCTAGGTGAATTGCCTAAAATACTACACTAACGTCACTTTTCCCATATGTCTTTACAAGTTCCTTGTTATGAACATAGTGGGGATTCTGATTTTTCTCTTTCGCTCTTTATTTTGATTGAATTCACTTAGAAGGGAGTATACTTTTTGCTATTCTGGCTTTATCGATGAACACAGTTCCCAGTCTCCATCCTTATCCTGTGTGTATGTTTCCTATAACTAACGGGCTTTAGAGGAACTTTCTGATTAGACCTCATAACTTTTTAAAGTGCGTGTAATTGATTGTGTCTGCATAGCTGTTGCTTAAGTGCAACTGGGAAATGATTCAGCTGAAGACTAGAGATCTCTTTTTCATTTTTTTTTAATATCACACTCTGTTGTGTTGCAGATTTGATAATAACAGAATTTCAAATAAAGCTGCTAAGCACTTTCCTAGTCCTGAAGCTTTTCTCTTCCTACACTTCCTGCAGGTCATGTATTCTTTACAACTAAAGGGTATTTGCTGTGAATTGCTCTCATGACTCATAAATGCCTAAAAATGCGGTAGCACTGTGACAGGGGAGAAAAATCCCAAGGGAATAAATTGCACAATTGCGATTGTATTGACCCATGTAAATAGCAGGGTTAGTAGAAACCCCCTTGAATTCTCTATGAGAGTGCGTATCCCTCAAAGGCAGGAAATGTTGTTAAGATTCATGCAGTCCTACATATGGAAATCATACCAGCTCTTCAAGAGAAGAGAGAATCCAGTTTGCTGGTGATTGACCTGGAAAGGAAGCCTCTAGAAAAGGAGGCTACCTAAAGCAGACACTCAAGTAAACCTCCTTTCAGGCTCTCAGATCTTAAAAACTGGATAGTATCAGAAAGGACATGGATCCTGCTACCAACTGGTTTGGTAAAGCCTCTCTTGGAGTGATGCAAAGATGAAGCAGTCAAATGTAAAATATTCAGTGTTTACAAAAAGGAAAAAATCTTGGGCGGTCATATTAATCACATTCTGCTATGACTGTGATACGTGTTCCACTAGAGAGAGAGGGTACTTAGGCTTTAGTACTTCTGCAGCACAGCAGCCGGATTGGGGAAAGGCTCATAAGCGGACTTATGCTAAAGGAAAACCGCAGCAAGCTGCATATTTCCACCCCACCAGAGACCTGTAAGAAATTCCTCTGTGTGAAGTGGTGGGGGGGGGACACATCATCAGCTAAGGGTGGTGGAGGAAAAAAAAACCCAACAAAATCTGAAAGTAAAATACATGATTTGACCTTACCTAATGGCATTGATTCTGGAATGAAGAGGAATCTAGGATATAGGAACCTTATAAGGCTAAAGTTGGATTATATCTAATATAGCATTGCCAAAAGTAGAGTGCATTTCATTAAAGAAAGAGGACTGACAGAAGCTAAGAGAGTTTTTTTGCCATTTGAAAGTTTTAAGGGACAAAAGTTATATGGCCCAGAAATAACAATATGACAACAAGTGAATTGAAGCATAAAGCATGCTCGACTTCCTCCACAGCAGCAGAAGCTGTGACAGAAGGTAGGCAAACCCTAGATTATGATGTTTATCCCCTTTCTTATTTTCTGTTACTGCCTCACTTACAAATTCAAAGGGTTCACATCTTCTAGTTTCTGAGATCAAAATGATTGTCAGTAAATATACAGCCAAAGATGACGTAATTTCATTAAGCATTGAATGGCTGTTTCTTGGAGCAGTGAGGACTTCTGATTGCATTCTGATGGTCTGTCATTTGCAAGAAAGGTAAAAAGTCACCTTTATTTAATATGGAAGAGTGGAGGGGAGGGTGATGACTGGATTTATGCAGGTAATTAACAGAGTAGTCAGATGACTTGTGAATGTCCCTTCAATGACACCAGGATTTTTTCTCACCTTCCTTAAACTTGACATATATTGTACTATTCAAGCAGTTTAGTCTTTCATGTGTAGAAATGAGGCAACTTTGCTAAGTCTTGTAACAATGATAAAGAAGTGATGACAATCAGCGCTAAAAACAATGGGCAGGAATCAAATGCCATACTGTAGATGCTGTGAACATTAATTTCTAGCCACGTTGATGTGGTTCCATTTTTCTGATGTCTGGACTAATATTCTTAAGTATATAATATATTGTGCCAGCATGAGCTGAAATCAATTCATGTTGCTGATTTTGCTCTTTTCTTACTACTCTGAAGAAGTCCTGTTCTGTCCAGTATCAATGAAATTTTTGCATTCTAAAGGTTCTAAAAGGAAGCCACAACCTGAGTACAATTAAGTTAACACTGTCAACGTATCCTTGAGTGAAAGCTGGCTGACAACTGGCTCACTCTCCAGTTCTGATGAGCTATCCATTTCACTCACATCCACCTGCTACCTCTTTTCTTTCCTTTCGCAAGGTCTGCTGAGTCACACAAAAGATCCAGGCTAAAAACATTCCAGGACATATTGTTCAGTCATCATTTTTCAACTCTTACATAGGAGGTTTATGAGAATTTTGATCTATATTCAAAGTCATAAGTAAGTACACATAATTGCTCAGCAAGACACCAGTTGATGCTGGCAAGGACTGTGGGTGATTTTCCAGTACTGTATGAGGTTTTCTAACTAATATCTGAGCTTTTCTGGTTGCTTGCCATACAAGCTTGCATTCTTTTACAATTAAAATAAAACTGAATTTTTTGCTTAAAAATATATTTTAAAATAATGTTTAAAGACAAGTGCTAAATGTCACACCTTGTGAGAGATAAGACTCCTTAAATGAAAAATGTTTTGCTTCATGTGGGAAACTACTGGTGTGTGAAGCTGACACCCTAAACAATCAATGCTTTATTGAGAAAAGAAAAATTCTTTTCTCTGCACAAAAGGATCCAACAGAGCTCTGGCCAGGCTGGGAAAAGAATGACTAGAACTGCTACATGTCTGAGTAGTGCTTCTGTGCTTGCGTACAGCCTGTCCTACCAAGCAGCAAAATTAATGTCTTTATAAAAGAAGTGTTCTGGACCAGGCAGGTCTTCATGTCCTGACTGAAGTTGGCTTCCTACTCTGTCCAGTGGACAGTTCAGGATCACTTCCAACGTGCTTGCCACACAAAACACAGAACATTCACATGAATTGGAAGCTATGTTAGTATCATGCTACATGGTACGTTTTTGTTTTTTTTTTTAAATCAAGAGGTCTGGCACAAAAGAAGCACTGAAGTGCCACTAACATCCAAAGGAGAATCAAGGAAACAATATGCCTTAGTAAACATACTGAGTATAAGAGGGCTGGTTTAGTGTTTGTGGGAGGGAACTCAAATAAATCAATACTCAGAGCAAAAGAGTAGTTGAAGCAAGCTAAAATTAAATATATTTGAAGTGTGTGAAATTCCCTACATCTTTATGACAGGTACAGTGATGTCTATTTAAGCCAGTTACAGCAATTTTTTTGTGAGAGACAATGGCATCACCAGCACTCTCTAGAAACCCGCTCTACCATTATTCAGTATCTGTGAAATACAAGACAGATATGCTACTGGTTTTCACAAATTCCATCCCCCCTGCTCCAGATCTAAGTTTTATTGCTGTTTCCCAAAGTCTGTTTTCCCCAACAGATCTAATATTTGCAGTGTTGAACTGTCGCGTTCGTAGACAGTGTATTGCAGTGGTGATTCTTGGGTACATACTTTATTAGTGAATGTTCTCTTCAGACCGATCTAGGACAGAGGTCCAAGTCTATCCTTCTTGGAAGCTTCATTCCTTTTCACCTAAATGCAAACACATACACTCCAGGAAACATGCTTTTTCCTACTTAGCAGGAGAATGATCTAGTAAAAATTACCTGAATGACGTGTCTTGAAGAGTGTTGCTACACTCTCTCATCTTTTTATTTGAAAACAACTCAACAAATAAACACCTGAAGGATTTTGACTCACAAAGAGCACTCCTGAATCCTATGACAACTACAATCTCGAATCCCATGATTCAGCTTATCAATGCAGTCAGAATTAGAATCTAGCACTGTATCTGTCTGCATGTTGGGAAATGGTTGTACAGGCATGCTTGTTATTCCTAATTGCTAGTGTTTCAGCCTCTTTTAAAGTGCAATCTTGTAGACAGATTCAACTAAATTTGTGTACTCTTTATTATGGTTTCAAAGATCCATCAATCAAACATCTTCAGATGTACTGACTCATTCTTATTCCAACCACTTGTCTCTCATCTAACAGTGGCTGAGGTAGACATTTATCACTAGGGAATTTCCATTTCAACTGATGTTTAAAGAGTTGCTGGAAAAAATAAATGAATGCTAGCCTGATTAAAATGAGCGCTGGTCAAATATGACATTTTTTATTGCCTATTAAGTTTGACATTCTTCTGGTTAGTTCTTTTGATGCTTAATATATAACCAAAGAAAAGTACTGTCATGCATCAATATAAAAAAGATAATATCAAAGGAGGACTACAATGCAAAAAAAAGAACATAAAAGGTGGAATCAAGGATAGATAGCTAAGGAAATATCTAAAAGCATTGTTCAGACATTATGGGACAAAGGAGAAAGGCCAAAGCCCATTTGGAGGTAAAATGACTTATAATTAGGTGCAATGTGTAATATGAAGAGATTTTACACATTTCCTAGCACTGCAAAATATTCTGAGATAATGAACAGTGCCAGCATGCAATGTGTTATAATCTTTCTCAATGACCAGAAAAGCTTTTGAGATCAACCTGGGCAGCTTTCACAGGTCTTTTTATGATTTAACCTGTTTGTAATGAAGCTGACATTGATTATAAAGAGGAAGGATTTCCCTACTCAATCCCAAATCCATTAAGAACTACTACAATTTGCATAGCAGATAAAAGATCCATTTGCATATGAGACTGTGGCTGGCTAAGACATGCATTTCCTTCCTTCCTTCCTT
>VZRN01003294.1:0-27331 GCA_013397935.1 Dasyornis broadbenti
CTTTTCTTTTCTTTTCTTTCTCTGAAGGGAAAAATACACAGCCTAAAAAGAAAGTCAAGGCAATTTCAAAAGCTGACAGATGGTAAAACATTGTGTCAGCAAATATGAAGAATTGATGATGTGAAGAAAGTTGTAAATGCTCTAACTAAACTTGGGATGTTGCATCATAGACAAGCAAACAGTTTAACAATACTGATGGCCAAGAAAGCTGAGAAGATTGAATTACATCTGAGGAAAAACTATATTCCAGAAAGTGGTAGAGAGACTTTGAAAATATGTTCTCCTTTAAGGTTTATTTCCAGGATATATTCCCTGTAAATCCATAAAGGATCTCATAAATGCAAGAACTTGCAATTTCTTGAGGTTAGAAGTGAACTCAAGTGTCTATTTGGATTATTTCCCCTGCTCTACCATGGCCATTGGAGAACTGCAAGGCTGAAAGATGAACCACATTTCATAGTGTCTTGTGTCAGAACATTTATAATTTTCCCAACAGTTTCCTGGTTTTCCAAACACAGCTACACCCTCTGCCTTGATCTGTCCTTCTCTCTTGTCCCAGTGACCAAGGAACAGCAAAGTACTACAGTGCTGTAACATCCTCTTGCAATCCTGCCTGTGCTTGTGCTCAGGAGCCAGAAACTACGTAAGTAATGTGATTAAGACTATCCAACTATTTTTAGGTCAAATTCTTCCTTACCATGAGCAGTGCTTGCAGCATTTCCAGCCTCAGCTGTTTCAGAACCAGGAGAACCCTTACATCTTGTAAAGTACACTAGAAACTACAAGATTTTTCTGTTAATAGGGCTAGTTTGTTTTGTTGGTTTTTTTTTTTTTTTTTTTACAATTTTNTTTTTTTTTTTTTACAATTTGTATAAAGGACCTTACAGATTGCAAGATATTTATATTAAGTAGGATTTTGTTTTCATTTCCCCTCTGGGTTTCTTTGAGCCCTATATATTCTGTAGGGTTTTGTTTTGTTGTTGCATGGGGATTTTTTTGTTCTTTTGTCACACTTCTCAAGTCTTAAAGCTTTGATTTTATGTATTTATTTATTTTTAATGAAAGCAGAGATTCTAATGTTACCAAATGAGTACTGGAGCTAGGGCTTTAAATACCATGAGACTCATGATAAAATCACTGGAGTTGGCAACACTGCTTGAATTTGGCACAAGATCCTAAAGCTTTAAAGGAAAAAGTGTGACTCATCTAACTTGCCTGGAGAGTTAAGGGAGCTGGGGGCAAGGGCTAATGGGGGTATCCTTCCATTTCAGTACTTCAGAGAAAAATCTACAAGATATAGTCCAGTAATTGTGCCAAGAAAAGAAACTGCTTGCTATATAAAGAATAACGATTTCTAATTATGTAATGAAATGAGGGGGAATGTAGAATGGCAGAATTGAAAAAAAAAAAAAAAAAACCAAAACAAAAAAACAACAAACAGATATAAACATTTCCAATTATACATAAATATTTCAGGAAAGAGATAGCAGTTCATAGGCTGGAAAAGTACCTCACCTTTATGTGATATAAACCATAAAATTCTAAATATTCTTTACACATTTGAAATGTTCTTCTCTAATGATCTTTCTTTCCCAGATGAAGTGAAATACAGAATTTGATCTTATGTTTTCTCAGGGGAATAGTATATATATTTGTCATAGTTTTGATCTGCCACCAGCAGCTAGCCTTAACTTACTGAATTATACATGACAAAGCATTAGATTAAATACATTTACATGTGTTAAGTCGTGAAAATGTAGTCAGTTACTTGCTGCTTTACCTTTCTGTAAGTGCTATGGTCTTTTGTTAATATGCAAGACTACCCTCCTAAGCTAAACAAGCCCAACTATACAAGATAAAACTGGACAGAGACCTTTCATTAAATTGGTTTTCTTCATTCTCAGTTCTTGAATCCTTCAGATGAAGGGGGGGTTTTTTGCTAGAACATTTATTTTTATCAAAATTTCTACTGGGAAATCTTTTTCCATGCCCATAATATATGTTTTAGTGAAAAAACATCATGTCCAGGTCTTTGTAAGAGTCTTCTGGCCAAGCCATGCAAAAGGAAAGTATCTCATATTCTTCTGCTCTAAGATAGATCAAGTGATCTCATTTCTGCTTTTCCTTCATCATTAGAGAGATGAACATTCTCTAATGCAAAGCTATAGCTGGGTTTGGGTTTTGAGTTGGTTTTTTAGGTTGGTTTTTTGGGATTTTTTTTTAGTTAGTTAGTTGGTGGGTGGTTTTTTGGGTTTTGGTGCTTGGGGTTTTTTTTGGACTTTTTTTTTCTCCAGGCTTTGTATTTCTTTTACAAAGTACTTCAAAAGATTTAAATTTGATCCCATAGTGAGTTGGAAAACCAGCATTTCAAGAGGAACCATACCTTGTGGCTCCCTAACTTTTGTAGTTTTCAGAGTTCTCTGTATTTAAAATGTCTCCCCTTTTTCACAGCACTTGAAGCACACAGGAATGTGTGAATTAATATCTAAACCAAGATTTGTGTTTGTAGCTATATCCCCCCCCTTTTTTTTTTTAAATTATGTATTTTAAAATAAGTATCTATTGGGGTTTGTAGGAGCTTATGTAGTTTAGTTTGCTAATAATCACCAAGATATGCTATAGAAGTGTTCCTGTGGATCTGAAAGGGAAGATGTTGACTCTGCTCCTAACTCAGAGTACTCACCAAAAACTTTCAAGGATCCCTGTCTCCAGGACAGTTAGCTGACACAGGCCTATAATCTGGGGGTGGCAATTTCCTGCCTGTCTAGCTGCAGGCAGTCTCTTTGCCGGGTTTTTTACCATCCCACCCTCCGGTAGGAGCATAGCATAGACCCTGCATAGGCAGCAAGCAGTTCTTATATACAATATAGAGGAAGAGAAGCTCTGTTTCCGGAGGGGTAAGTACTGAGAGCTCTTGGTAAAGAAGTACTTGCCTCTAAATTCTTGTTTCTTTGTGTGCGTGTACTTACTCCATGCTGTAGGCTAATGACCTGCAAAATGTCAAGCTAAATAACTGCATTTTTCAGTTGGCATTGCACAGAGCAACATTTGAACCTGGAGGAAACAGACTGGTTTTGTATAGTTAATTTTAAAATGCCCAATCAATTTAATATGCATAAAGTTCATAGGGCATTTTCTAACAGGCTGGGAAGTTATGTACCCAAATTTCTGTTCAGTGTGAATTTTATGACTTCAGTTTTCAAGCCCAGAAAAGTCTCATCCAGTAGAAGTGCTGATAGTCCTCTTATCACAAACACTGTAGAAGGTGCCACTGTAATAATCCCTGCTTCTATAGTCATAGTCAACTTTTTTATACCCTATAGAAGTGGTAAATAATATTGGGACAAAATGAGTTAGGATACTTAGGATTCACTGTAGCAAAGAGAATCAGAACAACAAAAGCACTCTCACTGATGAAATTGGAAATGTTTTTTTTTAATTAACACTTCTAATTAGAATTTAACATCTCACTAGCTTCGTATGGGATTTTTCGCTTCCTTAACCTCACGGAAACCTATCTATTGGCTCTAAATAGGCAGTCACTTACCATGCACCACTTGAGGATTTCAATTAATCCCAAATCCTCTAACTTTGGTGTGTGAACTTGCATTTTTCTCTGTATGCCATTCCCTCCTGTTTCAATTTTCTTACTAAGAACCTTCTCAACAGTTTTTTCTTCTTCAATTCTTTGCCTCTCTGTTTACCTTTCTATTTAAAAACTGTAGTATTTCGATTTGAAAATTATGGGATAATGCCATATGTATGTAGGCACTGGTCAGGACTGCTTAACATAGTCCTGTTAGTCATAGTCTCATAGTCATAGGAAAGACAAGCAGCTAGAGAAACTGTGCAGAAGCCAGAAGAAACTAGCCTCTGTCAATGCTGAACTGGAAAAAAATGTAGATGTCTTGAAGACACTTGGGTAAATTAATAAAAAGATGTTTATTTCGAACAAGAAAAATCTATGTTTTTAATTGCGTTTCTCCTTACATGATAAATTTGAGTATTTTTCTACAGCCATCTTTGGCTCTGATGAAACTTACCCCTCAACCACTAGCTGGGCTTTGGATTTTTCATGTAAAATCTAATCTTAGTTTACTTGAACTCTCATTGTGAAAGAATCTACTTCCTCTCATCTGAAATAGAATTTCTATTGTAAAAGGAAACAAAGACATTAATAAACCAATATAAAAGAATGGAAATGTTAAATAATTTAGGTTAGAATGGAATTAATTGATTCCCAGTTCCGTGACTATGGCTATTTTAAAGAAATGACAAGTTTCTTATCCTGGAGATGCGACAGATTATAAATTGCCCTGTAGCAGCGGGGAAGGGAAAGAAAAAGACCAAAACTCACAGTTTCCTTGTATTACTAATTTACCTTCCTAATGTGTTGAGTACTCAAGTGCCTCACAGACTGATCAGTAGTCAGTCCTCTTTCCATATTAGCTACTTTTGAAGTGAGTTTACTTTGATAGCAAACAAAGCAAAAAGCTTGTGTACCAAGGATTCTCTATGACTCATTATTCACAAATAGCCTGGAGTTTGTCTTGAAATTTGCTCATTTGTTAAAAACACGACCACAGTGGCACTAAATAGAACAATTGTAGACTATCACCTAAGGTCCTTTTGAAGTTACATATTTTAGAAAATGTACTCTCTGTTACAGATTTTCTGTTTTGTTATCAATTGAAAAACTCAATCACCGATCAAAGTAAACCGAAAGTCCTTTAATTATAAGCATATGAACTGCTAGCTTAAAAATTCTCCATAAAAATAGTTACAGGACTTCATGAAAATCTTTTTGCTAGGTGTCTTATAATATACCCTGAAAATTCAAGAGGGAAAATTAACTACAGGTAAGCATCTATAAAACACTGATGTAAATAGATCATGAGAATGTGATTACAGGATAAATAATAAGCTCAGTCTGCTTGCATGTATTACAGCCAGAAAAAACACACATAGAAATACATCTGAAATGCTGATGCTTAGATAATGAAGCACAGCAAAAAGTGGGGGTTTATCCTTCTGCTGTTAAATTGCTTACAAGAGTCACACTAGCTTGGAGATTGTGTGCATCCCAGCCTATATCCATACAAATAGGTCTTCATCTGGAGTAATTTATCTGATGAAATATATCTTGAAATACATCTTCATCTTTCCACTGAAAGTGGAAAGCCACTTTCCTCAGAGTCTAGAAGTCACCATTGGTCACTACACATAGAGATATATGTGAAATATACAAGGTTTCCACATAATGCTATATTAGCCTTCCATTTTTTTGTGTCTCATGTTTTTTCACATACAGAATACTCCCCAGGCAGGGCAACATCCATATTCTTGGTCACAAGAAAGGAAAGGTATAGGCTCATGTAACTTTAGTGGTAGCTTCCAATGCATTGCTTTGCCTTGCACTGGAGGGTTAGCTTGAAATGTGAATTGGTTTTCTATGTAGGCACATTTAGGCAGGCTGATCACAAGAAATGTTGCAACAAATAGTCTTCCACGTGCAGAAAGACCACACAGAAATATGTGGGATGTTGCTAACACAGTGATCTGACAGATGTTATACAGCTCTTTCTCTCTGAGAGAGATGGATGAGAGCTAGAGTATCATTTATGTGGATCTCCATGCAGTGCCATAATTAGGCAGCAAGGACAGAAACTGAGACACAAAGTGAATGCTAGAAGACACTCATCAAGGGTTCTACAAAGACTTCTCATTTGTCTTTGATATGCAAAGATATCCATTGCATTGTATTTTGTGGGCCCTCCATGTCTGCACAGACTCACACCAAAGCCAAAACCAAAGGATCCAATGGTCCAGATAACACAATGAGAATGGTGAAGGGAGAGAGAACACCACGTCTTGACTAGATAAGCATGACTGATCTCAGCTGTTGTACCTTCTCAATGCATACGAAGAATGTGTCATTCTGTCTCTAACTTTTAGGAGGTTTCCCACAAATTGGTAGAAAGCAGCTTTGGATCCAGCCGTTTTCAAAAGTGGTCAGAGAAAGGCACAAGTTAAAGCTAGACTATGGAAGAGTCAGGCTGGTCTTTGCTGAATATTGAGAAACTTGCATAACCATGAATAGAATATATTGATAAAGGATTATGATTACTTCTTATTTTCCATCCTGAAGAAGCAACTGGATCATCTGGAGGATGATACAGACCACAACAAATTCCGGTTGTAGAGTGAGACAACTTTGTCAGGGTTGTATGCGGCTTTCAACCAACCTTCCATCATTATAAGCTTGGCATCCTCAAGGTTGGACAGACCTATAAATATACAGAAAAAGTGAGGCATGAGACAATTGTACAGTCCTTGTACTACATAGAAGACATTTCTCTATCTAGAGTGTGTCATGGGTACAGGTGTTGCCTATTCAAATTGATGGTTGGGATGGTCACTTCTGAATTTTCAAAAAATGGTGTTCAAATCACATTAGCAAGCACACTCTGATGCAGTTTGATCTGATACAATATGAGTTGTCTGTATTTCATGTTTTTTCTATACCACTTACAGCTCCTGAAGTCAGAGAAGAGCTCTTCAGTGAGGGTGGTTTTAACTGCATGCCTGTTCACCTTGCTGTCTTTTACTAAAATGATTTTGGTGTGAGAAAATCCAAAGAGGTAGGTGCACCATATTTAACACTCTTTTTCTGCTCAACTTGGACTGTCACAACTGACATTAAATATTAAATATCTCTTTCTGACAGTTTATAGGCATGCTAACACAAAACTCTTCTCTGAGAAAAAGAAAGATGATGCTTTGTTCCCCCACCCCCCAAAAAGTGTATCTTTTAATAAGGTGATGAAATGATTGTTAAATACATGAAAATTGTAATTTCATTATTCTAGGTATTTTCCCGCTATCCATCACAAGTGTGGATGTAGTACTTAGGGACTACTACTAGTCAGAGTAGATAGAACAGATAGAATCTGCTGAAGGAAAGCCTTCAGCAGAGGCATGCTGGAGTCAGTCTTGACATGGACATATCAGCTTGGGAAAACCAACCTGCAAGGAGATCAGAAAGCACCTCTTTCTTCCCTCATCCTTTTCCATCTCCATTCAAAAATCATCAACCCATTTCCTACAATGTCAAAAAAGCAAAGGGTAAAGAAAATAGGTCCAATAATTCTTTCGTATTGATCAAACTCTACTCAATGCATTCTCATTCCTCCTCGTTCTAGTCGCTTTCCCTGTTTTCTTTCTGTTTCTCTCATGGATACACAGACCCTCTTGTCCTCTCATTCTATCATTTAATTTTGCTTACTTGCAAGGAAGAATGATTTTCAGCTTCTTGTTGAGGTCCTGTTCTAACTTACACTCAAGCTCCTCTAGATATTACAAGTGTCCCTGAGAAAGCCATCATCAGCACAGTAACAAATTCATTGGGCTTGTAAAAATCATCTGCCTGTAAGCCTGTTTTGTCTACAGCTCTTTTGGCAGAACCTGTTTGCACTCCATGGGAAGGCTGGGCCTGGCTCTGTGCATAGGAAGGGCAATATCTGCACATTCAGAAAAATAGCTATTTGAGGAATGAGAGGTGAAGGGTAGGGACTGCAAGCTTGACTTGTCTCATGTGCAGAGACAAGCCATACCTTTCCTGATTCATAAGAGGATGCCTGTGCTATTTACTAGGGCAGCATTTCAGGCCAAATTCAGCCCTGCTGTGAATGGGCACAACTCCACTGGCTTTGTACAAAGGCTGCCTTCCTGAGAGCAGAACAGGGAAAGCTCTTTGAACAGTGCCAATAATTGCTTCTCTTTTTTTTTTTTTTTTTTTTTTTTTTTTTTTTTTTTTTTTTATTTTATTCATTTTTAAAAGACAGTGGAAGATCAGAGGCAGCAGCTACAATCCACAATCTACAAATAACATTAGTAAGAACACAAATGAAAGGCTTTGTGCCACAGTTATACAGCACATTTACACAAATAGCTAGGCAGTGAGTGGTTGTTGATTAGCTATGAAAGAGTGTAAAGAGCACAGGCAAAAGCTCTTCTGCATAAGTCTCCTGTGCTGAGGAAGTAGATGCCATTCCTGATGAGGGGCCACTGGAGGGATGGGATGCAACTATAAAAAGTGTTTCGAAAGAAACAGTGGAGATTTTAAAGAAAAATCTTTCCATTGCTACTTTTGGAAGGGCTTTGGACTGTGTTTTATTCAGGGCGCATGTGAGAAAGGCATACTCTAGTGAGAAGAAAGCTAGGAAAACTGTACTAGTGGGAAATGGGTGGAAATTCCCATTACTTGTCATCCATATTTAGCTCCTTTGACCCAGCGTATAAATTGTGTAATGCATATAAGGCTAATCCAACCACACTGCCAGTATATCCCACCAATCTATTGAGGGCAGCTGCATTGAGCTTTTCAAAAATGGTAATATTTGACCTTAAAATAGCCAATCATTCTCATTTTGCACAAAAATCTAGTAAACCTGAAAATTTCTCCTTAAACAACATTGCAAATATGATTGTATTCAGAAATAAAACAAACACTACACAAAGTTCTTTTCAGATATTGCTCTGGATCTCAAAAAATTGGCATTATCATGAAAAATTAAGCATGATTTTATACTTTTTTTTTGTTGTTGTTATGTCAGCCAGTGCATTATATTATATGGACCTTCCTCATTAAGACTAAACATACAATGAACTTTTTATGGGACTGTGCTTTTATTGAACAATATAACCTGTATAGGTTTAATCAAGTCAGTGAATACATGCAACATCTTTTCATCTTTATTAATTAATCTTTTTTTTCATCCTTATCTGATCTGCATGCAGCTATTCCTCAATCTGTCCCAGACAAGTGGCCACAGAGTTTGGAATCTCTCATGATCTTTAGTACTCTGGTTTGCTGGAGTTCAAAACTCTGGGGGAAAACTTGCTACAGCCCTTGTTAGCAGGTGATTTACTGTCCTGCAGTTTTCTCAAAGACTTTGCTAAAACATGCAAGGTAAAGAACTGTTTATCACAAACAGTGATACATAATAGCAAGGGCTGACCAAGTTGTAATTATGCCACCAAAAAATCCTGCAAATTTATCAGGCCATTAGTGAGGGGACACATTTGTCTGCCGTGTGTATTCATCTGCCACTGAAGTCATATTTATAGGATTACTTTTTAAAGGGAACATAAAGAATGGCCGGGAAGCCTGTACTCAGATGAAAAACTGCATGATTGCTTTCATTGTTGCCAGCTTCCGAACAGTGGACATCACAGATTTTCATTCAAAAGCAGCCAAGAACTCTTTACAACTTTGCTCACAGCTAAGTCAAGGTTTAAAGGAAGGTTTTGAGAGTGGGATAAGTCATGGCAAAGTCTTCCTTTTGGGAATGAATGACCCAGTGTCTTACGTAGCAGAGCTCTGCAATCACACTTTTTATGTGTGAACCTGACCACTTAGAAAAATTTCTTTACTCCAGTGTCTCCCAACAGATTATTTCTTTGTGGACCTGGACAGAAATAAATGCATGTTTATGTTGCATATAAGCTCTAAGAAGCCTCAACCCAAGGTCCATCCCAACTTAATGGGGCAGAATAAACAATTAGCTGGAATAATATTAAACAGTATCCGATATGGGAGAAAAAAAGATGCATCGCATGCTGCTTCTGCAGGAAAACTGATTAATACCATCTTACAAAGCTATAAATTCTTCCAATTTAGTTATGCTGAGCCACGTAGAACAAAGAGCCATCAGAATGTAAGTTCTTGCGTCCTGGAACATTTTTTATGATAATTATATATAATGCAATACATTGGAGATATAATGACACATTTTGATGCCAGACCATGCTGAGCCTCTCTCTTCGTTGTTCTTTTTGTCTGCTGCTACTTCCTGACTTGTTCATCACACACTCACAGCCCTTTTTCTCAGGTTTCAACATTCAACAGTAACAGAGCATACAGACTCTGCTCTATGCCTCCTGCTTGATTTGAAACAGCTCATGCTAGTTTGCCCTTGCCATAGCTCACCTCTACAGCTGTAGCAAGGTATCCTGTGTTCAGGTAAAACTTGCATTTTTTATCTCCTTACCACTGCAGATAGTTGTATTGTAAATACACAAATACCAATAAAGTGAGGATTTTTTTTCAAGAGGGCAGAAGAGTGGTTGGTTGGTTGGTTGGTGTTTCTTTTGTTCTATAGCATACCATGCTTAGCTATGAAATATGGTCCTTTGGGGAAATTAAATTATGTATATAGGATTGGTAAGTGTGCTAAACCTCTTCAGAATGCTTTGGATGTGCTCTCCTTCATTCCCTCTCCCTCTGGATGTTATTATTTTGCTTTTAATAAGGGCCTGTGCAGGTTGCCTTTACATCTCAAATTCTCTCCAGCTGAAGGTGCTGGAATGTCAGACACTCACTTCCAGCAGTACTTTCTATTTCTCACTGTTTTTAGTCTACAGAAAAATATAACAACAACTTTTTATAACAGTGAGCTTGTAGATAATCAGAAAATATATTACAGAATAATCTTGCTCTCAGGAAAGAGATAAATAAACTGTGACAAAAGTGACCTTGAGGTCCTATAAGGAACTGAACATGCTATAAGTAAGAAAAATATATATAAAGGAACTTGACTGGATTAGGATATGCTACACTTAACAGCTTGAGCGAACACATGCATCAATCTCTTCAGTGCTGTTTGATATTGTTGTAAGTAATAATAGCAATATTTTATTTTCTTCTTTAATATAAATGATGTAGGACTTTTGTGAACACTACTCTATTAGCAAAAGTTGTATATCAAACTCTCAGAAGCCCAGAATTGGAAGCAACAGATCTAAATTCCTGTGAGACAAGCAAGTCTAGGAAACACATGAAAGCATTAAGAAAAAAAATATTCTTGAACACTTCCAAATTTAGAAAAGTAAACACAAGTTCCACAATACATGCCATGAGGCCTCATTGTTATAGAAGATTTGTTGATTGTGTGGGTGAGACCAATTTAGTCTAACTGGCAGACCATGCTGATGCTGAATTTTGACCTTCTCACTCTCTACAGCCAGTGAGGCATTAATTGCATTATTTTCTGTTTCATTAAGCAGTAACTGTTGTGCAATTTTTTCCCTCCTCTTTGTGAAGTTTTTTTCCTCCTCCTTGTGAAATTCAAGAGATAACAAAAGTAAATTCTTATGTCTTATATTTGGAATCTGTCCAGAGTGTTTATAGTAGGGCTTGTGACCATGTTACTCTAGCTAAATTCAACAGGGCAAATTTGTCAAGATTATCATGCTTGTTTGAGAATGCAAATTTTTCTGCATGCATCAAATGCATCTCACAGCTTGAGACGAAAAAGGGAAAAACTTCAGAAAGATTTGCAGAATCACAGAATAGTCTGATTTGGAAGGGATCCACAAAACCATTGAGTCCAAACCTTAGCCCTGCACAGCACCATCCCCAAGAGTCACACCATGTTCCTGAGAGTGTTGTCCAAATGCTTCTTGAACTCTGTCGGACTTGGTGCCATGACCACTTCCCCCGGGAGCCTGTTCCAGTGCCTGATCACCCTCTGGGTCAGCCTCTTTCTAATATCTAACCTAAATCTCCCCTGACACAACTCCAGGCCATTCCTTTGGGTCCTGTCACTGCTCACCACAGAGAAGTGATCAGTGCCTGTCCCTCTGCTTCCCCTCAAGAGGAAGCTGCAGACTGCAATGAGGTCTCCCCTCAGTCTCCTCTTCACCAGGCTGAACAGAACAAGCAACCTCACCCACTTCTCATATGCCTTCAGATTGATTAAAGCCTCTGACAAGCTATCTTAAAAAGTTTTTCTTATTTAGAGAGCTGAGAAAGGACGTTCTCCAGGCTTTCAAAATCTTATTAATGATTTTAGGTGAGAGATAGTGTTATAAATTGCAGCAAAAATTTCTGGAAATTAAAGCCCCGTTTAAAATAAACCAACATGAAGCAGCTCAAAAATACTGCTTTTGAAAACATAATTGATGACCTCACACTTAGGAGAATTCAAAGGAACTTCCAGGCTCTGACATCCAGAAAATCCCAGGCATCACACTCTCCAACTGTAAGCTGCAGTTACATTAGCAATTTGGCTGTAGCTGCACAGTGAATGCCCACAGGAATTCCATAAATACACTGTCCATCTTCAGTTGGACACAGTGATTCACTCAGTTCTTGGCCAGATTGTTGGAAGCAGAGGCCCCTGTCATCAGTTCTGGACAGTTTATATGGAATTACAGCTCCTCCTTGGACCATTTCTCCCATTTGAAAAATTGCCATAGTGAGTTCTCCAGCCTGCCAAGTTGGCAGACTCCATCCTTGAAGCTGGAGAAGAGCCAGAAATCGCTGCACAATTGTGAACCTCCAGTCTCAGTCAGTCTTAGCCTCTATCAGCACTCTTGCTTATGTTCATGGAGGAACTTCCTGATCATAATTTGGGCTCAGCCAAAATCCGTCTTCATTTTAACAAAATGCTGAGCAGGGTCCTATTAAAATATTTGGATAGACTTATACAGTAGACCTAGTCTCTTGATAGATTTCCTGGAGAGCAAAAGAGACTTAGTAATAAAATATGCTGCGGATTTCTTTCTCATATCTTTTCAGCATGAAGGGACATAGTCTAACTAGCAATAAAGGACTGAGAAATTGCCTGCTACTATGACTCTCATCTGTTTATTTGTAATAAAGTCAATCGGTAATTTTGCTAATTTCAGCAGCTAAAAAGTTTTCTGGAACTTTTGCATGCCAGCTTTTTCTAATTGTTTGGATACTACAGGGGCATGAAGAGCTATTGGAATGTTAAGTGATATACAGCCACATGCAATACTCATAAAAACATTTTCCTTATCCTGAAATGCATAGGTAATTGAAAAGGTAAGGCTTGTAGAAGATTAAGAAAATGGGTGGAATGGTTTAGATTAGTAATAAAAAATAGTGGGTCTAGGTGAGAAGCTGTGGAGTTGGAATGGCAGGTTTTCCTCTTTGTGATTTAAATGCAGGGAAAGGAATTTTCTATGGGAGTTATTTTCTCCTTTAATTCTGCGCATCTGCTTTCTCGGAGGAGGTGAGGCCTGGGCCAGTAGCTACTCTGGGAGCAAGCTGGTGTACAACTATTCAAAAGTCTGTCTCCACTCAAGTCAGTGGCCAACGTTCTATACATTTCAATGAAATCAAGGCTGCATTACAGAGTTAGGAGCAGCCACAATTACAAATCAATCAGCAGCCAGGATGCTGCAGCCTGCAAGTTATTTAACAAAACCAGACGAACAAAAAGATGAAGTTTACTAGTATTAGGTTATGTGATTAGAGGCTCATTTCAACAAAGACAGAGGGTCCTCTGAGGTACAGGGACAAGTGAAAGAGCCCCCAGTACACTGGCCAAAGGAAGAAACATAAGCCCCTGCCCTGATCCATCACAGGGGTGATCAGACATGCCGGCAGGGTGAGACCCACCACAGTGAGCTGAAGGAGACTGTCTCCCCAGGTGCTGTGGTTTAACCCCACAGCTGCTCCCTCACTCCCACCAATAGGATCAAGAGAAGAATCAAAAGGGTAAAGGCTGGAAAACTCATGGGTTGAGATAAAGACAGGTCAATAGGGAAAGCAAAAGCCGTGTACACACAAGCAAAGCAAATCAAGATATTCTCTGCTTCCCATGGCAGGCAGGTGTTCTGCCATCCCCAGGAGAGCAGGGCCCATCACATGTAATGGTTGCTTGGGAATACAAAGTCATCACTCCAAATGTCCTCTCCTTCCTCCTTCTTTCTCCCACTTTATATACTGAGCATGATGTCATATGGAATATCCCTGACCAAGGGAATATCCCTTTGGTCAGTTTGGATCAGCTGTCCTGGATGCGGCTCCACCCAAGCTCCCATGTACCTCAAACTTCCTTGCCAGCATGGCAGTACAAAAGCAGAAAAGGCTTTGGCCCTGTGTAAGCTCTGCTTGGCAATAACAAACATATCATCAATATATCAAAATATATTATCAACCCTGTGCTCAGCACAAACCCAAAACATAGCCCCATACCAGCCACTGTGAAGAAAATTAACTCTACATTAGCCAAAACCAGCACATCACAGCACCTCATGGACTGGGAGGGGACTGTCACTGATATGGGGCTCCTTGTGGGATGCCCAGGGAGAGCATTTTTGGATTGTACCTAGCTTATGATGGGACGTTTTGGTCAGGAACCAAAGGCAGGGAAAGGAAAGGATCAGGGAATGGGAAGCATGGGAAAATAGAGGTAAAAAGGGGATAAAAGAGGCTGGCCTCCTGTAAACAGGGGCTGGTCAGTACATATGTCTGGTAATGCCCTGTGCCTGACCAGCACAGTTTCTCCTGTTTTCTCATTAAACTCTACTTCTGACTATTTTCCTGGGTGAAGGGACTCTGTTCTGTGTATGTGTGAGTGTATATGGGAATCTGAGTATCAGTAATGGGTGTAAGACCACAAGTCAGAGGGAATTGTGTGCCAGCAGCTGGAGAAACCAAGGGGGGCTGTGTCGTGGGGATGTGTATGAGGAGAGTGGATGTGTCAGAGAGAAATCACTAGCAAACATCAAGCTGGCCTGCATGCTGAGTAGGATAAGAGGCTTAGGAACCAAGTACTGGAGTGACCATGAGTCTGGGACGGAGCCTGGGGAGATCAGAGTGTCTGCGTGGTCCAGAAGGTCCCTGCAACAGCCTAACCTGGTCTACAGTTTCAGCAAGTCCTTACAACTGGCCTCATGTTTTTATGCTCTAGCAGACATTACTGTTTACCTTTGGACAAGTCGTAAAAGAAAAAAAAAACAATGAATAGCAACAAAATTATTTAATAGAAACATTTTTAAAAGCCCCTTAAAATTAATTTGTATTCCTACAGAGCTTGTAATATGCTACAACTCTAAAACATGGTCAGGAATACAGTATCACACTCTTAAAGAAGGAGAGGAAGTGCTCTACTTGCTTGCTGCTGAAAGTGGCCTGCGGAGCAGAACCCAGCTACAGCTTATTTGTTCACCTATTTATTCATGCATGTCCTATCCTTACATCATTCACCCACATGACTTGTGGCATTCCAATACACCCACGGTTCTGCCAAACACCGAGGATGTTTTTCCAGGGCTAATGTCTGAAGTTATAGCACAGGGTGTGCTGGCTAAAGACTGCCAAACTGGCACACTTGTAACTGATTAAAACTGTTACAAATACAAATGAATATCACTGTTATCTTGGCTGGTTCCTCTTCACACTCAAAAAGAAGATATAAAACAACATAAAACTCTCATTTTCTTTCCAAACCCTTCTGCTGGAGGTAAAAAGCAGAAGCTGGTTCTTATGAACTGTTTTCTATGTCTTTCCATCATTGTTTAAATTCTGCCCATAACAAATTCTTCATCCCTTAATAAACTGTTCAGAGCAATATGGTCTTAACACAGTTATTACAAAACTCTCCAGACAGCATTTCAGGTGGTGGAGTGGAAGAACATCAGTCTACAGAAAGGGTGGGATTTTCTTCACAGATTAAACACCAAAATCTGGGTCTGACTTTGGGTGACATGAGCCAGAGTATCTGCTTTGTTATAGGCAGCAGAAAGCTTTTCTGAAGCTGAGTTACACCTCATCCACCTTTACATACATCTCACATCCATGCAGGCATCTGCACTGTGTGCCATTACCTGTACACCTAAGTGAAGCTATACAGATGTATCAGTCTATTTTTAGTCCTGTTTACTTTTTGCCTGATAGCACTACATGCCCTGAAAATAAAGAAACCGTATATGTTTGGTAACAGCTTCTCCCTCATACATTTATCACTGAGACCATTCAAATGCTCACTGGTTTGTTTTTTTGTTTTTCGTTTTTTTTTTTATTTTATTTGTTTCCTGTATCTCCTAACCAAAGATACAAGATGCTGTTATTTTTCTCTGCACCTAAGTGCTTTGAATTTTTTTTTTCTTTTTTCTTTNTGATGCCATTCAAGTTCTTAAAAAAGTAAAATCAGAAATTAAGCACTGTGACAGTCAGGCCTGAGACTGTAGTGTTCAGTGGCACATCTCTCTTTGCTGATTCAGGGACAGCAAAACTGATTTCACGATAGAGTTATGAGATTTATAGGACCGTGTTTTTGATTTGCATGCCATAATCTTCTACAATTTTCTTAATCAGGCACAGAACAGATTTTTCATCAAAGAGTCTGAAAATTTTCATAATGATTTCCCATTTTGTAGAAACAAAAAAATGAAAAATCTTTCCCTATCTTTCAGTCTTATTCTTTTGCTGTGTCCGCATGTTCAGACAGAGAAGTTTTAAAATTTGTCCACTTCTCCATTTCTGCTGCTTATGCCAAGGTTCATAATTCCATACCATGCATCTTCTGTTACATCCAGCATATAATTCTATGACTATGATCTTCAAACTCAAGTATGTCTGTAGGTTTATTTTTCATCTTCACCGTAATTTTATAGAGACACCATCTTCACATGTCAGGTACGGTACCAATAAGAAATCTCTTTCTGCTCTTTGGTAGACTTAAAGGCTAATAAATAACTGATTTACCAGCATAGCATTGTGCATTAATCTTTAAAGAAAACCATGTAATAGTTAATTTTCAAAGGAGGATTCTGTGTTCGCTTGTCATTTATTAAGTTTTTCCAGGCTGAGATGGAAGAACTATTAGGCCCCTGTTAGGGCCAAAAGTCACACAAGAAGTCTCCAGCACAGTCAAGAATAGACCAATCATCCTTGACTCCTTTTCCTGTGCTTTACAAGTATTCTGATATTTGTGACACCTGGCTTTCAAGTTACTTCCCTGTTCTATCCATACATTTTACTGAATGCTTTTATCATTTCTCAGCTTGCTCGCTGACTTGTTGTTGTTGTTGTTTTAAAACCTCTTTTCACCAGCTGACTTTGAGTACTTGTCAGGGTCATGATCTACCTATGTCATGTTTTATTTTATAGCTAAGAGAGACTCATTTTTTTTCTCTTCTAGGGCAGATATTGGTTATGGAATAATTCAGTTCATGACAATATTACCTTCATCATTTCTTTGACGTTTCCATCTGCATTTGGGAGGCATCCAAATGTTCATGCCAGTTGTGTTCATTGCACAAGAATTTTGGCATCAAAACCACTGATGACACTTTTTTAGGGAAAAAAAGCAAAAAAACCCAAAACCTAGCCAGTTTGTCAGTAGGATTCCTTCTTCTTATTTTCAGTTCTGGCTGTCAACCCATAATATCATCAAAGTAGCTAGGCCTGTTGAGGATCGAGTACAGAGAGAAAGAAGTCAAGAAGCTTCAGAGGAATAAAGAAACACAGTGCAAAGCTGCCCTGCCCAAAAGACTGGAGTGGAAGTTTAGAGTAGAGGAAGCTAATTACATTCCCAAGAAGAAGAAAGGAGGTGTGGGTCGCAGTCTGGGAGATGGGGCACTTCCCTTCCGTTTCCTTTGTAATCTGAAGTCTTTAGGGACAGTGCAAGAGCGGAGTTGTATTCCAAGTAACTGCATTTTTTAAATATTTGTAAATGCCCTTTGCTGAGGTTTCTGACTCTAGGCACTTCTGTTTGGCTGCCAACAGAGATAGCTGACTACGAGGATTATACAATATTTAAAGCTGTATTGCCAAATTCCCTTTCACCACTTTCTCTTTTTCTTCTGAAACAAAATGTACAAAAATTACAGCTGTGTCGTCAAACTGTGTTTCAGTGCTTCACAGTAAGTAAATCTGGGAAGTAATATATATTTTCAATTCAAATAACATCCTACAGCTTTTATAAGAGTATATGGAATAATATCTCCATTTCCTTCTGCAGGTGCATTGACAGTCTTTCTTGTTCAGTGGTAACTCAGCACCTCCATTCTCAAGATGGACATTTTCTTCATGATGTTTTGTGATTTCCCTGATGCTCATTTGCTTTGTCTTGTGTTAGGTCACTGACACAGGAACAAGCTGTTTTGGAGTAAAAAAAGACATCAAGCAGAAACTCAGTCATGGTAAATTTTTTTTTTGCTTGTTCTTATCATGCAGTAAATGTCAGTTAATCAAAGTAAAGGTGGATTTTAATGAAAAATCACCAGATTCATGCATTATGATGGAGGCAATAAAAAATTTTAAGCTTCTGAAATTCCTAAGAGGCTGTTCATCTAAAGAAATGTAGAATATAGTGATCTGTAGGTGAGGTAGGTTGTTTTATTGGTCTGTCACTGATGGAGTCTCTGATCCAGCACAGTTAATCTGATTTTGCAATTTATTTATGTATTTGGTCAGCTTTATGTTGTCCTGCAAGTATTTATTTCTTTTTTTTTCAACTGAAAAGCATCTGTGGAAATTACTTCTTAGATGGCTCTTGACACTGTAGAAGACTAGGTTTAGGTGCCATAGTGCTCTTCTAATTGGTCTGCATCTTTCTTCGTTAAGAAATTTAAGGCTCTCTTTCTTAAAATTAGCAAACTTTTCTGCATAGGACATGTATTTATTTGTTCTCAGTACCTCAGTATTATCCAGGATTTATCAAGAATATTCACATTACATTTTCTTAGAACAGCAGAATTTTTCTAAGTTTTAATTCTGAAGTAATTTTTCCTATTTGTTCTGAGGTTCTAAATCAGACTCCATTTTAGGGCTCATCCCTTTCACTTGTAAAAACATGCAAATGACACTTCTCAATTGTTTTCTGAACTGAACAGTTTTAAAGATGTTACAGCATACTCCTTGGGCATTTTTGTAAACTCATGAATCTGAAATTCTCTTGAATCATCTTTCTAATGTGGATGTTGTTTTCCAAAAAAAAAAAAGGAAAAAGGGACATCTGCACGTGCGAATTTCTTGAAGAATAAACAATCATTTGCCTTGTAGGACAGTAAAAGCACAGTTTTTAAATGCCTTCTGCATTTTTCTGTCTACCTGAACCCATTTGCTTCCTGCAGATTGTTGCATCACATTCTTATTGCAGCTCTTGAATGGCTCTAGGATCTCTTTAGAAAAAGCATTTATATTGCATGTTTTGAGGTTGAAATTGGCCTCAATGTTTATTTCTGTATCCTCTCATTTTGTATACAACATGCTTACCAGTCCTGTTCTTAATCATTTAATCTTCCTACAAAAATGACAAAGGATTGCTAATTTTCTTACATTTTTCATTTACTTTTCGGTGTTCCATTTTCACTTCAGAACCATCAGTAGAAGATAGGATAGAATGACCTGTGGTTTGAGAATACACAATTTCATAGAAATATCAACTATCACATCAAAAGGTTTGTCTGCTGGTGTAAAAAGGACTTGTTTTGACAGGCAACAAGTTACAGGTTTCAGTTCCCATTACACTAAACACTTTTTGCAGTTTTTCCCATCAACATTAGTTATTACAAACTGTGCCAGCCTTTTGACACAGGAAATCCACTACTCAACTGAACTATCAAACAAATCTTTATTCTTCAAAAGACAGGAAATTTTATTCTCCCCCCCAATCTATATGGTTTGTTAAAGTCCCAGTGCTGCAACCTGCCATTTTCATTCCACTGCGTTTTCAGTTGTGGACCTGCACTGACCCTGGAGAATGTGAGTAACACTATTCAGTCTAGAATCCAAGTAGTCACATTTGCTAACTACATTCAAATACGTGGATTATATTTAGTTGGGACTTCATTAGACAGCAGATTTTTATGATGACAGTCAATTAAAAAAATCTGAATTTAAGCTCTTGATGTCCCGATTACTTCTTGTGGTATTGTTAGTTGCTGATATCAGGCTAAAGATAAGGCCTTATCCTTTGAGATTTGGATTAATTTAAATAAAACATTCTGGTGCAAAACTGTCACTTAACATGACCAATCATCCTTCAAATAAACTCCATCTGACCAGATCTCTAAGGCCTTGGAAAAAAATAGACATCAACTATATTGATATATTTGGGCTTTCACTTTTGTTTGCATGTGTGTGCATTTTTGTTAGTGTGTGTATTTCATTCCCCTGCAGCTTTGGTTCAGTGGTGCTTCTAGTGCAAGGTAATTCCCGAGGACTCCACTGCATCTGGAGGGAAAACAATCTTTGGGAGGTATTACTAATGGGTTAGGTAAAAGGGAGAGGCAAGCACATGCCCATATTAACATGTCAGCATCAAAGAAAAGCAGCATTGTTCTTCTGGTTAACACAAGAGGACAGCAATTCAATCTAGTGTTTGTGCAAGGCAAAGAATAGGGGATATATATATCTGGGAATATAGGCAGGAGGTGCAATAGAGAAGAGTGCAATGGAAACAGAGGACATCTGTGGAATGGGAGGTGGTATCAAAGACAGACAACTTACTGAGTGTTTCTGGTGTCATTTCACCATTTTTTGTTCCTAGGTAACTCACATTTTATTCAGGTATTTGGTTGAGAGTGTTATATGTAAGACAGTATGCTTTCAAGCTGCCTGTGAATTAGTGCAACGGAGTAGAGAGAACATATCCAAGGGAAACAAAATAAAGCACAATGCATCTTGTAATCTATACGCTAGGGGCAAACGGAGCCACAAAGGCAGCACTGTGTCACTGCTACCTGTTTTGGTAAAAGGTGAGGCGTTAGAAACTAATAAATATGCTGATGGAAAGTGAGGTGAGTATACAGGAAAAACCTATCTTTTAATGGCAGAAGTGTACTAGGGATTTCTGGAACCCATTAGAAAGAGGTATCATCTCTATATCTGAGAACAATAGAATTTAATAGTTTTTACCATTGTCATGAACACACATTTGGTGGCATTTAGTGGCTGCAGAACAGCAGAAAGATGTTTCTAATCTTCATTTGATGCAACTATACACACCCAGGGAAGACATAGACACTTGACAGGCATAGGCTGACAAAAAAAATTGGAGACTTATACAGACGAGAAAAGCTCCGAGATCTCTAGCCAACAACCCTTTCTTCCCAGGAAAAGTTTAACAAACTGTCTCAATGTCAGGGTGCAATGTATTACAAAGCCTGCAGAGCTGGTTTTTGTCCCCTGGCATGAGTTCCAGAAACAAAGTCCATGTCCATTTGAGCAAAAAGTGGCCTGCTGATATGTTGAAAATACAAAGGTTTGGTCTTATTGCTCTTGTGCATATCAACTGTAGCTCATTAAAAGCAGTTCAGCACTATTTGAAATTGTTGAACTTCTGCATCATGTACTGCAGACAAATGCATTTACACACATCTGAGATTTCTCGTTGTCTGCAGCTTGTATAGACATATCTCACCTACAGCTCATTGATAAATGTGCTTACCAGAAACTGAAGGACGAGGTGCACATAGTGATTTGAACCATAATGCTGACCTTAAAAATCAATTGTTTTCACAGTCCTAAGCTCATGAAGTAGTCTGGAAGATCAAGAGAAGTGTTATTAAATATTATTTTAATACTAAAGCAATTCATATTCCCCAGAAAGTCAACTTAAACATACACAAGAGTCTGACTAGAAGTAATGAAATATGAAGCAGGAAATGGAACCAGAAACTTTCTCTCATCTACCAGTCGCTGCAATAACAGATTCCATACAGGATGGGTACTGAGTGAGGGAACAGAAACATTTACCATTTCTACTGATTTTATACACAGAGGTCATTGTGTTAGGAGTTGTACAAAAACAAAACGGGTGGTCTCTATCAATTCAACTCAATTTGATATATGTGCGTACATGGAGATATAAGTTAATTATGTGTGTCTGCAGACGTATGGGAATGATATCATAGTACAGCTGAAGGCCACAAATCAAAGGGGATCACAAGGGGATCACAAGGGATCACATACAGATATGGGAAAAGAGATGAGCATTTTGAGACTCATCATACCAGCTCTCTGGCTGTTGATGGGTTTATTTGTCACCTAAAGATCCTAACTATGGTGATCTTATATAGAGTGTACTATAGTAATCCACATCTGAAAGAAGATTGTGTGTTTCCTGCCCAGTAAGAAAATAACCTCATCCCTGATACAAAAAGATGAGGTGACTTCTCCATATGGATCATACCAAAATATGGCTGATATTAACATATGGGCTTGTCTACTGCATTTCTTCAAACATCTTTGCTCTTCAATCCTGTTTAACAAAATGCAAGCCACTTACCTATCTATTGCTTTGTGTCTGCTGTCAAGCATCTCTCTGCTTACAGAGATTTGAAAATGAATGCATAAGAGAAGCTGTGTCATAATTTGACTCTGTCACATAGGAGGGCAAAAGTGGTATGTGCTATCAAGGATAAGGAATTTTTCTGTGTGCTGTGTTGCATACTGCATTAATTCAACTAATTGAATTTTCAGAGTTTTCTTATGCTAACAGAGAAATGTGAAAACACACTGCCTAATGAAGAGAAAGACTGCACGCATTTTAGCAATTCAGGCTGTTACAATTCATATCAAATTTACTTCGAATTTTAAAGTTGAAACCTTTTAAGCACTTGAAAATATTTAAGGCATTTTCAAAATATAACCAACTTCAATAATATGAGTAAAGTTAATAGGAGTTCCTAGGTTTCAATGTCTTGTGTTGTACCACAGCAAACAATTCAAGGTAAATGAATGACCTAGAAAACGAAATCAGTGCTAGTCATCATTAAAAAAGAAAGAACAAAGGACTGCAAGCTAAAAAGGGAAAGTGAGGGTGAAACAAAGGAAAGAAAGAGAAAATTACTTTTGAAAAGAAGAAATAAATGCCAATAAAATGTGGCATTGTGTGGATTAGATGCATTCTATTTTTTTACACAGTGTTTTATCTTTTTTATCTGGTTTATCAGTGCATGAGTCACTTTCCTCAAACCTTTGTTTTCAAATGTCCTTAACTTTATCTTGCCTTTGTCTTGAAATTGGACTGCTACTATTTCACGTGACAAAGTTTCTGTTTATGTGATAGTCTATTACTTGGCTGTGGGCAATTTTTGTCCTTCTAATTTAAAAATATTATTTTCCTTCTACCCTTGCCATCCTGAGGCATTTGGTCTAGCTGTGTGGTTAAAGTTGTCATTCACCCCTGAATCAAAAGACGAGTGAGAAGACAAAGTACTTCCTGAATTGACTTTATGGGCCAAACAGAAAAGATGACATTAAGGAAAGCATCAGTCAAAGATAACATTTGTGTCTATGGCTGTCATAAGAAAATATCTTTATATAACTAGGGAAAAAAAAATAGGTCCTTTGCTAGAGTTGACTGAATAATTCATTGTGAATAAATTATCCAGCAGATGTACTCCCCACACACTGCTTTTTGTTTGTTTGTGAATGGTTTGTGAACAGACCTTTTCTTCTGATAATGTATTCCTTATTTGGAAATGTTCACCAGAGTCTTTGTGCAAATCAGAGATGCTTCCCAAAAGGTAATGTAGTAATGTTATCCCTCTGGGTCAGTCACATGGTTCATCTGGGTCAGTGTTGTATCAGTGGCCTCCATAAGAATGTTAGAATATAAAGAAATAACATGAACTTCTCGTTGAGATTCTTCTCTTAGTAAACCAGTGATTTTCAAACTTCCATGAGGGAGATTGCATCAAGGTTTCTTAGCATAAGTGTTTGTATATTCATTTGCCACAAATGTGCCAAGTTACTTTTTGGCTCACTGTGGCTAGGATTTTTCCTATTTAATTCTACCACCAGTTGTCAGATAGTCTTTTCCTGTTAAATGTGCTGCTTGGTCCATTTTTCTGTTGTGGACACTCATACCATGTTTATAGCTTTCGTGATGGTCACTGTCATGTAATAATAGAAAACCAGTTACTTCTGTTAGGGCCATTCATCCTCATCTTTTTTTTCTCTTTCTGAAATTTTTCATATACCTCAGCCTTCACCCTTTCAGTTTTCCTTAATTTAAATAGCTTGAATCTTTCATTTGTTTTTTCAGTGGTCCTCTCTGTAGATTTCTTATCCTTGCTTTCTTTATTCCCTGTTCTCTCTCTGATGTGGTTCAGCAAGAATGTTGACCAAAGCTGGACAGAGTACTCCAGCTGAGGCTCTACAAAGTGGTGCAAAGCTGAAAGATTTGCTCATATTTTTTGCAAGCTGTATTGCACTTACACATCTCAGTATGATGTTTGCCATCTTCAGAACAGCATGATATTTTTGATCATGTTCAGACTGTAGTCTAGTTAATTCCTTAGATCTCTTTCCATAAACTGCTATCTAGCCAGCTGTTCCCCATCCTATGTTTGTAAAGTTGATTATTCTTACCTGTTTTTAATACCTCACACTTGTTCTGTTGGATTCAGACCAGTTTTCTGAGACCTTTTCTCTAATTTACTATGACCATGCCCTCTACTCCGCTCTCGTGGGATCCCACCTGGAGTACTGCACCCAGCTCTGGAGCTCCAAACATAAGAAGGATGTGGACTGTTGGAGTGGGTCCAGAGGAGGCCACAAAGATGTTGAGAGGCCCGAGCACCTCTGCTAGGAAGACAGGCTGAGGGAGTTGGGGCTGTTCAGCCTGGAGAAGAGAAAGTTTCAGGGACACCATATAGCATCTCCCAGTACCTAAGGAGGGCCTACAGGAAAGCTGGAGAGGAACTTTTTACAAGGGTATGTAGTGACAGGACAAAGAAGAATAGCTTTAAACTGAAAAGGGTAAGTGTAGATTAGATATTAGGTATAAATTCTGCTCTGAGCGGCTGTGGATGTCGCATCCCTGGAAGTGTTCAAGCCTGGGTTGGGTGGGGCTTTGAGCAACACAATCTAGTGGAAATGTCCCTGCCCATGGCAGGAGGGTTAGAACTGAATTGTCTTTAAGCTCCCTTCCAACACAAACTGTTCTGTGATTCTATGATTCTAGATTCTAGGGCTGACTCCTTACCTGTTTCAGACATTCTCAGCTTCATTTCACATGCAAATTTAAGAATCTCTTGTGGCTTGTTCTTTTCATTGTTTTGGTTGGGGGGTTTTATTATTTCATTAGCTCTCTGTTCTATTATAAATTACATATTATACATATATATATTACATGTACATACTATCATTAGTAACGGATACTGAAAGGGTTCATAGTCTGGACAGACCCTTCACAGAAATCTTTAAATCTTCTGCTCGTGCCTCCTTTCCAAGCAAACAAGTCGCAGCACATTTATTCTCCTCTCAAATCCATCATCAAGTGAAAGCATTGAAAGAAAAAATGGATTTAGTATATTTTCATATGGAAGCAATGATCTTTGTTCAACTTCTCTGATACATTTTCAGCTCTACAAGATCTCTTTTCTGAGGGCTAGGTTGTAAAGTACACTGTAGGTATGCTTATGTAATTAACTGAGATACTATGTAATCCAGCTTCCTGTTTAATTCTTAATCCTTTTTTCCTAAAAAGTCTTAATGTATATTAATATTTGTGCATAATACCAAGCAATACTGATGTTCTTAGAGAAGTATCACAATGAGTCTTGGTCAATAATACATTGGGTCATTTACATTTACCAGTTAAGTCACTGGATGCTGTTTGCTGTGCTATCTGCTGTTGTCTTTGAATCTCGCCAATTAGACGAAGTCCAAGCTACAGCAAGAAACAGCTGCACAGCTCAGATAACTTTCTCTAAGCTTAAAATGTAAAAATTGTGCTTCTAGTGCTGAAATTCTCAAGTAAAACCTCTCTCTTGGTCTTCCTCTCTCTTTCTCCTATACTCAATCATAAATTATTACGATTAAATTACTCTTTTAAAAAATGAAAATTACAAAAATTAGCATTGAGTAGCAACAAAGGTAATGGACAAGTTAGTTTCCTAATACAGAAAAATCTTGCCAATAATTCTAAACACGGGAAACCACTTTCAAGTTCAGTCGATCACTCCAACCAGGCTAAATGTGCATTTAGAATTAGATTTATTTGCGTACTTATTTTACCTTTTGACAAATCCTTAAGGTTTCAAGACGAGTAGTGCCTGTCATGTGTGGGAAACATGAATACAAACTGTATACATAATGTCCTATATGCAGCAATCAGTGTACTTTTGAAATATAACACTAATTAGTAATGGAGTAAAATTGAAAAGGATTACAAGGGTGGTGAAGGGGAAATCACTGCTGTCCAAGAGCTGATCATAAGCCTCTACATTCTGGACAAACTGAGACATATAACTAAACTCCTAAAATTAGTGCTATGTTTCGGAGTATTTTTTTAAGGTTGTCCTTATTATTGAAGAACATATAGTACGTAATTACCATCTATTAAAAAAAAAGCACCAAAATTTTTGAGTTATGTGAAAAATATTGCCCCTCTAAATGAGCTTTTCCAAACAAGCTAAATAGTTTCACATTTTTACATCTTCTGTCTTTTTCTTAAATAATTTTTGTAGTAATTTTTCTGTATTTTCAGAGTAACTGAAAATACGTTTTTTCAAGCAAATAGTGGGCTTAAACTGCTGGTACAAATTTACAATGTCTTGTTAAAAGGAGTTATTAAACTTTTTTTATCTTTCTATTGGTGCCTTCTGCTTTCCCATGTCAAACTTTTGTAAGGTGTCTGAGGATATCAGTGAGTTTGGTTATAGTCAGTGTAAGTTAATGCCAAAATGTTAATTCCCTAGTTAGCGTTCCATTTTTCAAAATCCCTTATTCTAAGTAGGAAGGGATGTTTTCCAGCTGCCCTAGGAAATACCTCTTAATATGATATCCCAAAGGACTAAACATCACTAATATGATTCTTTCAGTGCCTATGTTGGTAATTTCTTCATGTTATTTCTTCAATAAAGAAGTAGCTGTAGTACCATTCATATTACCTGGCTGCTCTAAAATACATCATCTCCTATTCTTGAATATTTTTTGGCCATGACCAGTGCAACGATTGGCAGAACAAGATGAAAGGATCATTTATCTTGATGTACTGCCTCTGCTGTCATCAGGCCCTTCACACTGGTATCTTCTTCTATATCTGTCAGCATAGATGTTGTATCTCATCTCACTAATTCACTTCTAGTAGCTTCAATGAATATGTAAGACAAAATTAGTATATTCCTCATTGAAAGGCAGTTTTTCATATGGCCTGTGTGATGCTCATCTGATTAAGCACAGTTGTTTTACCATGGAACTATCTAAATCCTAATTAATAATCTCAGCCTGTCTTTACACTTGGTGGACAGTAGTTCTTGGGACCTGGTATAATCAGCCTAAAATTGTAAATATGAATATCTCTAAGCAAATAACTTTTTGTGATCAGTAAGAACAGATTGGTTTTTGAGGAGAAAGATAGGATGAACATCATCACATGGCATTGACTGATGTGTACTGAAAAGCAGCATGCTTTAGGGGTAGTTTTACGTAGAAGTGTACCTGAAGATGAAGCCTTTGTATGAAATTCTCACATAGAGTTAAAACCAAGCCCATGTCTGAATAAATTGCATCAACACACCTGTATTGATTTACCAAAAAAAAAAAAAACAA
>VZRN01003294.1:27380-90837 GCA_013397935.1 Dasyornis broadbenti
AAAAAATAGTCTATAAAGTTGTTACATCAGGATTTAGCAACATTTATTACTTTTAGGCAGCCTAGTTGAATTTTATAAAACAAATATAATGATTACACTCTGCTTTATCTGTGTACATCTTATTTGTAATGATTTCTGAATCATGTGACTATATTTCATTAAATTCAATGAGCTTGTTCATGTTCATTAATCTACATGAGTCCCAAAACAATGGGATTTTAATTTAAATGTGATTATATAAAATCATAATTGTGATTTAAAAAAAAAAAACAAACAAAACTGTCAGTGTAGAACACTATATAGAGTATTATTGATCATTAGAGAAGTCTTGCATTCACAGTATTAAATTTTTCTGTGCTGGCCTTTATTTTCTTATGCAAGCTCTTAGGCACCAGCCTTCTACTTCATTGGCAGTGACACTGGTTTTAGATGTCCTCTGTTTCAGAACTGCCTTGCAATAACATTTTAAAGCATTGATTTCTAGACCTATTGATTATGACCATACCAGGCAACACAGATCTGGTGAATAGTTGGGAAAATTTTTTTCTTACAAAGTGCAACTTCCTAGAGGTCACAGTTTGCCTCTTCAGAATGGAAACAGTAATTTAGCTGATTTTTCAGAAAACAGCCAAACAAACAAATTAGAAGATGGGAGTTGTAGAGATCTTTGCACTGCAGTGACTGGTGACCATGAGCGATCCGTGTCTGTGTTGCCCACAACTCTGATCTTCCATTTGAGTTGAATTTGGCCCTGACCCTGCTTCACTGAGCTCCATAGGGCTAAATGCAAAATGAGCTACTACCAATAAGCTGGCAAAGGCAAGGTAATTCTGAGACTGTACCCCCATGTCATGCACTACTTACAACAGAAGAATTCAAAATAATTTTTAATTTGGATTTATACTGAAATAAAACAGCATTAATCACAAGTGGAAGTGAGTCGAGTGAAAGCAAAATGTAAATGCTTACTGAATATACTATCACTATTTTTGTAGAAGCTCCAGAAACACTGGGTGCTACATCAATAATAGCTTATTTTTTGAAGTTTGAGTGTGAGGTACTAATAGATTTGATTTATCGTAAGAACTTCAGAATGATTTAACATTACCTTATCTGTCACTGGTAGCAAACATTATGTTTTATGTATTGAAGAGCTACTTTGAAAATATTTCTCACTATACTGTATGTAAGAATCACAATAATTTATAAAAATTTCAAAAGTTATTTTAAAATATAGGCATGCAGTATCTAAGAAATCTTGTTCAGGTAAATTAAAGAATTTGCCTTTGGAGACCAAATCAAGGATACTCCAGTTTAAGTTTGTTGTTCATTGCTTCCTTGCTTTTCAACATCAAGTAGTTATGTCAAAACATTTCACTGTGATTTTAAGGAAGAATCAGATCAAAAAGTTGCTGTCATAACAAAATTCCCTCCATCCCTTTAGCAAATGTATTTATGACAGGGTTTTCTGGGTTTTGGATCATCAAATTCTTTGGTAAACACTGAGTATTCACTGATATAAAGTGAAGCAAACACTGGATACTGATGTGATCTATCATTCACCAGCATAGTATCTATGTACTAAAATCATAGCTTTCTATGTGCTATTTGTCTTTCTCCTCATCATTATAAATGAAAAGAAACACAATTCTGAAGATAAAGGTTTCTAAGGTCAGTAATGCAGTGAACAGTATAAAGGATTGAAAAAAAAAATTTGTTTCTTACATGTAAGTGGCAGAAAAAGGGTGAGTCTCTCAAGGCAACACAGCTTCATTCTGGAGTAAGCAACTCTGAACGAGAAGCAATTAGATATGAAAACTTTTCTTAAGTGTGCATTTAAAAAAAATAAACAATATGTATATCCAAATATTACCTGCAGATCTACAGCTTTGAATATATTCATTGTAACAGACAACTTTTTACAATTAACAATTAAATGAAGAAAATAATATTATAATAAATAAAATTAATCTTGGTCTACCTTAAAATTTAAAAAGTTTGCTTCATAAAATTAAAGATTCTATAGGATGCTCCTTCAAACTACAAAGAATATATGCTGCCATACCATGTAATCCAAATGGTAACACGTTTGTTTACTATTTCCTTTTAGTAGAAAATCCCCAAATGCAAACAAATTTCTGACACTATCCAGTTCTTGTAAATGCAAAATCTTGCTAGAGTGTCATCTTCCAAAATGCTCTGGTCCAGATCCATCCACTCTGCCAGTGTAGTCATTTTTATGGAAATGCATCATAACTGGTTTTCACAGCATCCCTAAACTATATTTTACTTTGAGTCTTAAATATCATTGAGTAAATATATTAAAAAGGATGCCTTGTACTTGATAATAGAGCAATCAAAAATGGAATAAATGGTGTGTCCAGCTAGGCATATTATTTCTTTGTTTTCTAATCCTTTTGTTGTGCTTCATTTTGTAAGTCCTCCGTACAGCTGAATAGAAAATGTTATCAATAAAGGCAAGCCATTAATCCACCCATGACAAAAATTAAGATATATTTGTCCTTTAAGGCTGACTGCCTCTGTTCTGTTCAACTATGGAGGTCAATAACCTGTAAGTGTTTAATGAATATTGCTATAATGTTACTTTCATTATTGAATTAGAGATGGCTTTGAAGAAGACATAATGGTTTGATCTGTTTTGTTTTATATTTATTAAAATTTCAAAATCTGTGAGTTATATTTCTTCAGTTAGCATTTTGAAAGAGGATGAATATTTACATAAGATTTACATAAGAAAAACATTTTACATTTATAATAAATAATAATCTTTCTGTCTGTTAATGAATACATTTATACTTTTGTGAATCCTGGAAAATCTGAAATAGATTTATTACCGTAGACTATTTCACAGTCCTGGGATTAAATTATTACCATGTGATTTTTATATAAATATTTTATATATTCATTATTTCATGTTAGTCTTTATTACCAGCAGATTAAGAAAATGGAAGGGCCAATCAAAATCACAAAGATGTCACTGTTAGCAGAATAAAAATGTTCAGATTCAAGGTCCATTCAGAAAAAGAACTTAAACCCAGATGTAGATGATCTGTTCTTTCTTAATGAAAGCTCATAAAGACATAAAACAAGATACTTTCACTTCTAGTAGTGTGCAGTGAACATGTCTGAGAACAGGTTTACCTCTAGCCATAACACTTTTACAGTGCTCTACAGAAACCACCCTCATTAACACTTTTCTAAACATACCAGACAACATATTGAAGAATGTTTCTGGCCCTCAGCCACTCACATTGCATGAAGAGACTAAACACTGGTCTCCGAAATTGTCCTAGATATTTACACTGCTACGTATTTCACAAGTTCCAGCAAAGAATGAAAAGGAAGAGTCTCCCTTACTTCTGCCTCCATTGGTATATGGATTTTGTAAGTTACATAGTTGTACTGATGGCAATTTCTTGTAGGAAATACAAGATTACATAGGAGTTCTCTGCAGAAAATCTGATGTTCCAGTTTTCCTAAAAAAGACCTGAACCTAATTCTCTTACAAACATCAGTTGTACAGTTCAACTCTTTCCAAAAGCCTTCGCATATGCTGAAAATGAATAATTGTTAAAGAAGCCATTAGATAACAAACTGCACCATGAGGACATACAGAAATCTAAATTACATTTTAAAGCCTCCTCTACTGTCATAAGTTTGTGTTCAAGACTACTCAGAGCAGGCAAAATCACAGTACAGGACATTGAACAGACATATAATAGAAGATTCTTTTCTGATTTTCAAAGTATGTACTGCCCTTAATTCTTTTGTGTTTCACAAAATCTTGAAATTCTCTTTTGTTTTCTGTTTTTCCTCTGTTCTACAACAATAAATCAGCTACAGGTTAACGTAACTCATGGAACTCAGAAGTATATATTGAAACTATTATTGTGTTAGGCAGCTCAGCAGTCCTGTTATTTTGCTTACATGACAATTTCATGGTTATATTTGTGTTTAATAGGTTTTTTTTCCTTTAATTAAAGTTAAGCATGTGATAATGTTATTCTACCATATGAGTCAAACTATCCTGAGACAAATAAGCCTCATAAAAAACAGACATACATATTCCAACTAATGTTACATTAGAAATAGAAATAAATAAGCAAATTAAATCATGGGGTAAAAGAAAGAAAACCAGAACACCCACCACTATGGAACAATAAAATTAAAATTATGGTTTTAGTGTTCAGAAAGAGGTTACAGGTGCTAATATGTCATACCTGCTTGCCAAATGATATTGCAAATGTGAAGGAATAGAAAGGACAAAAGGAATGCAATGTCTTAGACACTGTTACTAATACTTCAACATTTCCGTAAAAGTCTTCCTGTTGACCATTAGATATATATACTTTGAGTTAGAAAAAATATAGATGCATGTTTTTAAAAATGTTGTCAAGCTACTAACAAAATTAATGTGAAGTTCAAATTTTTGTGCATGTGTTTGAAAGGACAATAATTGCAAGCCAGTTTCTCAGCACTGTGACAGGTCACCAATCTACTCTTCTTACAGAGCTGTCTTTTAGAAATTGCGGTTTTATTTAGTATAATGTTTTCTAGCTGTTATGGTTGCAAAGAAACTATTTGTGATGTGAAAAGGGTATTAAATGGAGCAGTGTCCTATTTCCAGGCATAACACCAAGTGAGATCCATTCATCAAAGAAGGCTATTAACCTTTATGCCTAAAGCCTCACTTGTCAATACCTTTAACTTTCATTCCGATGATCATTTTATCAGAAAATCTGATTCTTTTGGTCCCTCATTCCAGACTGCCAATCACATCTGCTAAAATATCTAGCTCTCTTGATGGCCTTCTTAATGTAATATGTTGTAAACATAATGATCTTAAATATATGAAACTGTGGAAGAGTACAATTTAAACTGAACAAAATAATAAGATAAATAACAGTTCTATTTTTGCTTGATACTGATATTACTATTTACATTGCTATGAAGCACTTTCTATATTATTAGTCAAAATCTTCTATTCTTCAGTTAATGGATTCTGCCACAAAGTTCTAATTTGTCATTTTATAATTCCATACAACTCAAAATCTACATCTTAAAAACATATGTGTTTTGTATCAAAACATGCAACTAACTGCTACTCTGTGAAAATAGTGCTATTCTTTCCTAATGTGTCTAGTCACAACTTTTGCTGTCATATTTTTCTTAAGTGCCTGAGCTTATTTCCTCTTTAGATACAAGTTTCTCAGTAATTCCAATGTCCTTTCTGACATACTTTTATCTATCCTGCAACTCCTTAACTTTTCTTGATTCATGGGATTGAATACTACTCACTCTGACTTAAGAAAAGGGATTTAGTTCGAGAGTCAGACATCTAAATGCAGATGTCTGTAGGTAGTTTGGTATCCTAGTTTAGTCTCTGGAAAGCTGTATCTCAATTTGATTGATCATGCATATATTTCTGAAGCCATTTAAATATCCTTTGGCAACCAAAGTATTTACATGGTAGATATGATTAAGAACCTAGGTATATAATACAGTCATATGAAAACTGATGCTCTTCTGCTGCTCAGTTCTGGGCCCTTACTGCAAGGAAAACTCTCTGAAGCAAGTCCAGAGAAGGGCAATGGAGCTGGTGAAGGGTCTGGAGCACAAGTCTTAAGAAGAGCAGCTGAGAGAGCTGGGGGTGTTTGGCCTGGGGAAAAGTAGGCTTGGGGGGACTGTTCTGATCTCTATAATTGCCTAAAAGGAGATTATAGCCAGGTGGGCTCAACCTCTTATCCAAGGCAACCAGTGACAGGACAAGAGGACACAGCCTCAAGCTGTGCTAGGAGAGACACATGGGACAGTAGGAGGAATTTCTTCACAGAAAGGGTTTTCAAGCACTGGAACTGGCTGCCTAGTGAAGTGGTCGAATTACCATCCCTTGAGTTCTGGGTTAATAGTAGGACTCAATGATCTTTTCCAACCTTAAAAATTCTATGATTCTATGCCAGAAAGGATTTGCAAGAGCATCTCAAATAGCATGCACATTTGGGTGACTGAGATTGGTTCCTGTTTGACTTAAGCACTGGAGTCATAAAGCAGTTCAACTGAATGAAATCAGGTGTCGAGTATGAGGAGATAAAAGCTCTTTGCTTCCTGCTGATTATATTGACTGGCTCTCCACTGACTACAGTGGATGTATAGGATTCCTAGGGCACATAATGATGGCTGCACTATGAATAGACATAGGAAAATTGAATCTCATCTTTACTGTCTGTTTCTTTTTTCTCCTGATATTTTTTTTTCATAACTTTTTCAACCCCTGGAAAATAATCTTTTAATTTTATTTTCTCTCACATTAATTTATCATAAACCTAAATATTCATTTTCTTTTGTCTTAATCTGTTTTCATTTCCTCCTAGTTTTCTGCTGTTTATATCTTTCCCTAACAAATTACCACAGCTGTGATCCTTTTGCTCGAAGTTAAATATTTTCAGTGTAGATACGAAGTCTAGAAGTCCATCCTTGCCTCGCTTTATAGTCAGTGTAGGAAGGCAGACATTTTTAGAAAGGAATCATGGATTTGCTTTAGGTAGTTACGCTATCATAAAAAATTATGTATCCAAGTGCCTGTTTTTTTCCAGTGAAAATTTCTATTTGGTAAAATTATTTGTGAATACAAAATGAGAGTGCAAGTTGAACAAGTTCTGGAAAGTTAAGGATTTTCCCTGTTTTATCAATATTATCTACTGCTCAAGCCACATATGAGCTATCTATTTCTAATTTAATGCAAATTATCTAATAACATATCCACTCATATTCTACATCCAGCCACAAAGCTTGACTTACTAACCTCATGTGTATTTTAAAACATTTAATAATAAAAATAAAAAAGAGAAGGACCCCTTGCATGCAGTTTGTGTGTATTTGTGTGTTTGTTTTGGCATACTGAAAAATAGAAGAGCCCAGGGAAAGCTCACTCATCCTTTGCAAAGTTGCCACTTAGCTGCCAATATTTGATCTCCAATCTTACATCTTGTTTATTTTGTTTGTAGTGAATTATCATTATGGCATTGTGCCTTTTGAACAGACTTCATTGATATAAAAATGTGCTCTGATTTGGCCAAGTGAAAAAGATGTAATATCTTCTAGCAACATTTCCAATGAGAGTCCTTTTAGGACCCCTTTTAAAAATAATTAGATGGACATAACTCCAAACCAAAGAATCTTCAGCAGCGTGGCCATTGTCAGTCCAAAACAGCTTGCAAGTTAATAAGAATGAAAACCAATTCATGGTCAGCTTTTCACTGCAATACAATCAACTCATGTACAAGACCAGATTTGTTATTTCCTTACTGGACTATAAACGGGCACACAGGTCTTGTGGCAAGTCCCAGCTAATGGCACAGTGTAGAAACATGGTTAACAGTGTAGAAAACATAGAAAGCTGTAAAAATTGTGTGCAGAAGAAAGAAATTATAATATATTAAACAGTGACATTTTTCTATACAATTAGAAAGTTGTATCAATAATTCCTCTTTACCTCTATGTAATGTATAATTGAGAATTCAACAGGAAGTTTGGAAAAAAATACCCCAAATCCACTTTAGTTTGTTTGAATTTAGGTTGCAATTTGTAGTGATGTGTTACTCTATTTCCACAATCCACAGTAAGTATATGTCAAGGAATAAATCAGTTTTGTTTTCAAAGGAATACACTAATTTAGTTTTAAATTCAATGTAATAATTCACTATTCTTTCAGGTTCTAATACTTTAAGAAGACTTTTCCAGAGGTTTGAGTTTGACCCAAACTGAGCACAATTCAGGCTGTCACATGCAAATACAACCAGTGAACTCTAGTGTTGCATAATCTGGAAGCATCCCTCAAAATAACGGAAGGAAACGTCTCTTTCTTGCTTTTGCTCTTAGTTGCCTCATGCTCCAGACTTTCTCATCTCCTTGGTGGTGCATAATGGAGCGGGGAAGTTCCGGTATGTGATGAAAGAACTATTGCCCCAGTCCCAAAAGAGGATGATGGCACTGTCCATACCATATGGAAGGTGTCAATTCAGTCCAGTCCTAAGTACTTTGGAGAGACCATGCATCTAATTGTCACAGCCTGGCTGTAGGCAGCTGTAACGATTATAGAGATAAATCAATTGAAAAAACAAACCAGAAATAAGCACAAAAGATCCCCATTCTTAAGAACAAAACCCCACATTTATTTAGAATTAACTTTGAGTGCACCTCTATGTAGTTTGTCATTAGATATCACTGATTTACAGATAAATTATGTATTTATAGGATAGCAGGAAGGTTTGATTCTAGTAGCTTAATATAAAATAAATTGCATTAATTTAAATTCCTGCTCTAGGGTTTTGGACAATATCAGACTGTCAGCAATTACTTAGATACTGTATGGGGATAAAATAATTTCATATTTACTACCTGTGAGGTTGGGGGTGTGTGTTATGTGCATTTTTTGGAACCATCTGGCACCAGCTGAGGATGGGATGACCATTTGAGCCAGGCAGTAGAGGGGCTGAGCCAGATATATGAACCTCTGGGGGTCTAAAATCTTAATTAATGACCAGGGTAATGGGCCACAGTGCACCCTCAGCAAATTTGCTGATGATATGAAACTGAGACGAGTGCTTCATACACCAGATGGCTGTGCTGCCATTCAGAGGGACCTCAAAAGGCTGGAGAAATGGACTGACAGGAACCTGCTGAAGCTCAGCAAAGGAAAATGACCAGTCTCACTTCTGAGGAGGAGTAACCCCAGACATCACTCCATGCTGGGGGCTCACTGGCTGGAAAGCAGCTCTGCAGAGACAAAAAAACCCTGCAGTGTGTGTCCTTGTGACAAAGAAGGCCAGCTGCCTCATGGGCTGGAAAAGCATCACCTGAAGGTTGAAAGAAGAGTCCCTTTCTCTCTTCTCAGCCCTGGTGAGGCACATCTGAAGTCCTGGGTCAGGGTCTGGGCCTTGCAATACATGAGAGACATGGACGTGCCATAGCCTGTCCTGCAAAGTGCTACAAAGATAATTAAGGGACTGAAGAATCTCTCCCTGAGAGCTGAGGACTGTTCAGCCTGGAGTAGAGATGGTTTATGGGGTCTCATACATGTATATACATATTTGATGGAGGCTAAAGACAATGGAGCCAGGATTTTCTCAGTGGTGTTCAGTAACAGGACAAGGGTGATGTGCCCACACTGAAATTCGGGAAATTCCACCTAAACATATGGAAAAGCTTTTTTACTATGAGGGTGATCAAAGACTAAAATAGATTCCTCAGCAAAGTTGTAGTCTTCATCCTTGGAGATATTCTAAACCAAATTGAGCACAGCCCTGAGCAACCTGCTGTAGCTTGAGCAGGGATCTTGGAGTAGATGATCTCCAGAGGTGCCTTCCAAACTCAGCCATTTTTTGATTCTGTGATGATACTGACAGAAAATTTTAACTACAAAACTGATATATCTTCTACTACTCATTATTATTGTCCTAAACACAAAGAGAAAGAAATATAGAAAGCAACATGCATTGTATTTCTTTATCTGAGATACAGGGGTTTTCTGCTGAAATTTTGATGTGAAAATTTTCTGCCAGTGCGAAGGGATTTTTGTCTGGGAAATGTCTTAAATAATGAGAGTAACAAAAATCATTGTAATGAGTCTGGTTGCTATAGTCTTCTTTTTCTTCACAGTAAACTGTATGGTGCTGTGTTTGGGTTTTTTTGGTTTTTCTGTGATAAAACAGAGGTGATATCATGTCAGTGTTATAGTTTCAACTAATTAAGTTGTCTTTATCTCTGTCTGTTATTTCAATCTACAAGTTTTTCATGGTTTTCCCTTCCAATTCCCTCCCCCCCTGCTAGGGGAAAGTGAGAGAGCAACTGTGTGGGGACTTATCTGCGGCTGGGTCAACCCACCACCACAATCATTAAGATCATTTAGATAAAATACAGACATGAGTTCACATAGTAATCAAACAACAACTGAGGCTAAAAACAACTACTGTAAACACATTAGTATTTGAATTTCTGTTATGTTAAGCAAAGACAGAAATACCATCGAGATTTTATGACACATGGAGTTGTATTTTGTATCTGCTAGAGCAAGATTAGTGATATAAATTATTCTCAATCATCAAGATTATTTAGATATCATTCACAAAATTGCAGCAGTTCCAGACTTGTGCTGTTTGAATATCTTATGATAGCATTCTATTTAATTGAGTGTACACAGCCTAAAAGTGGAAGTTTTGCAAAATTGCTTTTTATTTCACTTTATTTTGGCATCTGAGACACCACAGAGACATAAGTAAAAGGGCAGTGAACAAGGCTTGAGGAAAATTGCAGGAGGCAATCTTACTTCTGCTGTCATCAGAGTTTCACAGGTAATGCCTGACACTCATGGGTGAAACAAATTCATTCAATAGGTATGGAACTTACAATAATATTTCGTACAAGAAGTCTACTCGTTATGTAGGGATGATTTTGGTTTTTTGATTCTTCTATGCACTTGCTCCTTGTATCCCCTTAAATCACTTTTTCCCTAAATCAATGTGCAGCTCCAGCATCTGATCATTTGTTGGTCTTCACCTGGTGCCGGAAGTCAAAGTACTGAGTTGTACTTTTCAAATATAGACAATTACAAATGAGAAGCAATGCCTATGAGTCCATCAGTTTGGGACTAAGGTGGCTTTGCAAAATGAGTTTCAGATCAAGTATCCCACTGCAGCGTTTTCTCTATTTGAAATTAATACCGACATAATAAAACAGAGTATCTATTTGGTTTTAAAAGTCACAATAAGAATATCTGAATATAAGAACATAAGAATATTCATTAATGTGAAGTACACTGCTATTGTATATAGGCCAGATACCAGAGCAAAATATCCTGGTTTACTGAAAGGCTGGACCTGATGCCAGTTTCTAGGCACTGCTAGAAATGAAGACAAAGGTCTCATTTTCAGAAATGACAGAACTTTTCTAACCAGATGCAGCTGGAGCAGCACTGATTTCCCAGAGGCTACTCAACATACTGTAGTTGATATTCAAGGCACACTTTTGAAAATTTAGACTAGAGGATACTAACCCCATTTGTCCTTGTTTTTATATTTGGCAATATCAGTGAGTAACATGTCTCTAGGCTGGTGGGCAGGTGTAGGGCTGCTTCTTTATTCGTGCTAGTGCTGTTTCCTAATCCAAGAGCAAAAGGTACGTGTGCATCAGCTCCTGCACACCACTCTGAAAATACTAAGTATCCACCACCCTGAACACTAGTTTGTGTTCAGCTCAGGATTTATCAAGCATTAGGTACATTGCGTAGAATGAGCTTTCGGAGATTAGTTTTCCCATTAAAATTAATTTAATATAAACACTTTGTAGCATTTGGGTAAATTCATTTCTTTTTCTAAATCTTCTGCCTAACTGGCTAGACTACATGAGACAATTTAAGAAAAGCTATTGCATGGGAGAGCAAATCCACCCATAGGAATTCAATTCTTTTTAGTCACCTGTATGTTCACAAGACATTTTTAGTTACTTATGCAGCTCTTACTGGTAAATTTGAAAAACTCAAGACTAAAGAGATTTTTCTTGGGAAATGGTTAAGTTTTATATTTCACCCTTATAGTCAGTCCTACTGTGCTTCCCTCAGTGGTAATGCTGAAATAGTTCTGAACTAGTAAAATAAACCTTTAAAAAGTTTCAAGCAGATTTTCTTGATTTAAAAATTATGATTTATGATTATGCGAACTAGGTTTAATATGCATTAGGAATTCAAATGCTGTTGCAATAATTTTTTAGTAAAAGCTGCTTTTTAGAACTACCTTTGCACATTCTCTCCACAAGCAATAATTCTTCATCTATAGAGTAATTTATTTCTTCTGGTTTTAATATGTTACAGATGAATGGTTGTATGTCTTTCCTGTTAGAGCATTACAAGACAGGCCACTTTTGCATTAGGCTGGTACTACAACAGATACCTGTGGTGCTCTTCATGGTTCATGTGGTACTAATTTAAATGGGAAGTTGCACATATTTCATTGAAACACTTGGTAAAGCCAGCTTTCACAGAAGGGTGCAAATGATGGACTGTTCTCTGTGTGCAGCTGAACTGCTCTAAATGTGTCAGTGAGGGTTATGGATCATTTCATTCACCCATCAGCTCTGGTCCGCTGTGTGTACAAATCACAGTATAGTGTCATCCAACAGAACATTCCTGACAATACTAGAACATTTATAGTACTGCCATTTTTAATAGGAGTTCTGCAACCCTGTTTAAATAGTATTACTTCTTTAACTCTTCAAACCCTGAATTTAAAGCAATTTTTGGTCTCCTTCTCTGTTAACTGCAGTGCCCCCAGTCTGGATTTTTTGCTCATTTTTCTTGGCTTCATGGCTAGTGGGAAAGGAAATAAGAGACTGTCAATGTTGAAGTTAAGTTACATCTAGGACCTACATAGACAAAACTTTCATTCTCCATAAATGGTATGTTATTTTCTGGGGTTTTTTCTGTTTTTTTTCTTAGAAGTGATCTTTGGATAATTCAATATCCCCTGTGCCTTTAAATACCAAACAGCCTACCTTCATTCTCTGTCAAGAATTGATTGAATTGATGATAAATGTTACATTATTAGTGAACCCTTTGTCTTTCCATTGTCAGGATGAAAAACATTTTTGGCAGTTGCACTACAGTATTTTCCCATTACCTAAACTTTACAGCTGAGAAAAGGAAGAAATTTCAATTAAATCCTTGTCAGTGGCTTCTTCTCATGGATGTAAGAAATGCAGCAAGAAACCTAGTATAATTACAATTGTTATAAAAGCAAAGACATGTATTTTGTTTAGGGAGTGGTCAACTATTTCAGTGCTTACTTCTTTTCTCCTGTGTTAGAACTGATCCCTTCTATTCCTAAACAAGGGTTGTGAGTATTCATCTTCTCCTGAAGAATTTATCTAGGTGCAAGGGAGATTTCCACACTGGTGAATTTAAGGTAGCTCACTCAATGTACTGAAGTTTTAAACTCTCGTTAAATCAAAGCCAACTGTTCCTGAACATTGTCAGGATCCTAACTCAGCATTTCAGGTTTCTCCAAGGACTATAGGAGGACTCATTGTCTATGTCAGGGGCCAAAATTTGGTGTTTAAACCTACACAATATGAAAATCTCCTAGTTGGACAGTTATGGATTTAGAAGCCTATATTTATGAAACAGGGTTTGAGAAGTTTCAGTATAAATTTTGACAGTTGGTATCTTCCCAAATCAGTTTAGTATACTGCAGCCCTCCACAGAGGCTGGTTTTTGATCAATGATACTTTATATACCTAATTTCTCAGTTTATACAACATACTGTTACTCTGCATATCTCCTAGTTACAGAGGGATTACTCTGAAAGCAGCACTCTTCAGCAAAACAAGGCAGAAAACAGCATTATTTTTTTTTAATTGGACAACACAGGATTTTCCCTGAATGTGACTAAGCCAGCAAATCTGTCCTGGTTGAAGTTAAAAATACCAGAAAAATTTCTAACATCACTAACCATTTTCTTTACGTGAAAGTAAGGTCCTGGCTCATCACTGGCAAACATTGTACATGTAAGGATATTAACCACTGAATATGGGGTTACTTATTTCCTTCTAGCTGTAGTAGAAAGTATACCCCCGTGGACAACACAGCGAATGCTTTATTTTTACTAATTCAAACAAAACCCCATGATCATGCTGCATATACCCATTACCAATGCATCCACAAGTAGGAACACGATGTTTCATGTAATTTTTCATTATTGATTTAAGTGTATCATTGTTAAAATTTCTCTTAGGCTTTTAACAGAAACTGAATCTTTTCAGTACTTTTAGGAACCAGATTAGAGGTAGTTTGGGGAGTCTGCTTTCCAAAGCCACATACTGATATCTTGCTTCTGTCTTCCCTTCCTGTTGACAGGACGCAATGGCAGCTCAAGAGGTTAAAGAAATAGGAAGATGAATAGGAATATCTTTTAACGTAATTTTTTCTTGTTGCAGGAACTACTTACTTTGTTCTCATATTTCATGTCAGGGTAAGGGCCAAGTTCTGCAAGGTTGGAACAAAATTCCTGTCATAACTTTTAAATTAGAGATAATTAGCATGCATTTCATTTGTCTTGGGAGTATGATATAATTACTCCTTGCATGCTCTTACTCCAGCAATAGCTTTTGCTTCTAAGCTTTTGATTTTTCTGTAAATTTAAACACATATTTGCTGAACATACTTGAAAAAAAATCACACTGTAAAAAAATAAAGTTATTAAGTTCACTGTGAGGATAGTTTTGAACTTAGTTTTTCTCTTATGTATATGATAGAAAGTTTTCTCTTCTACCATTGACTTCATTGAGAATAATGTGAATTACTATTTATGCTTATGTAAATTAATGAAACTCCATACTGGTATCAGTAAGCCTGTCAACATAAAATGACTAAAGGATTTTATCATATTTATGCCCTGTGAGATTATTACTGCTTTTTTTTTATCTCTGTTGGCAATATCTTTCCTCTCAGAGCTAGAGGGCAAGGGCCCACTCTTGGCTTTTGCAGATATGCATGCTGTGTTATGGAGACACTCCAGCTTCTCCTTAAATAAACCCTAACAATACCATTCATCCGCCCTGTAAATGAAAAGCCATTATACTTTCCAATTTCTGAAATTAAAGTTGACAGACAATGGCGATATGCTCTGAATATATGATTGAAATTATTTGCAAGATTAAAACACTTAAATTACTCCATTTCACACCATGTGTAAATAATGTTTCTTTATGCCCCTTCATACAAGACTGTATGTTTGGGAACAGTCACTTTTTCTTTAAAAAATCTATTTGTTAAAAATGAGACATGATTTCCTGCCAGGGAAGCTGACAGAGGAAAAAAAAAATGGTGATGGAGAAGATTCTTTTCATCTGCTTCTGAATGATCACTGTGTGATGCTGCTTCCTAAATTCCCTAGCTAAAAGCCAGCCTCACTACAGAAAAATTACTCATATCCATTTCCCAAATTGAGTAATGGCAAGCAGAGATTCTTGGAATATGTCTGTGCTTCACAATGAAAGGCTGTGTTGGACATACTCTAGCGCTCTCGGAGCAAGCTGCTGAGTCTGTATAGCGAGGATACAAGCATGTGACGCAGAAGCTACAAAACCACATTAAAGTAGCATAGCCCTGACAGACAGGACTAATAAGCCCATATGCAGTACCTCCTGCTCCAAAGATAACCCACTCCCAAATTGCTTGGGTACTGCAGTGTGGGACTTCACACACAGTCAGTCTTGTCAAATGCCACACAGGAATTCTATTCTCTTCCCTGGTTTCTGCAAGGGGAGGCTTATGGCTTCATCTTTAGACTTTAGATCAGTATAGCTGGGTATTTGAAAGGCTGTATAGTGATGGGGCAAATCAAGAAAAGCATAAAAGAAAATTTTGCTGAAGGGGGAAGTTCAGCATTGCTCACTGTTGCTACTGCTTCTAAATTGCAATCTTTTCTGTGGGGAGTTCCTATTTAGGAGGCTTGAAAACTGGTGATAATTTTTTCAAAAGCAGCTTTTTTGTTTGTTTTTTTTTTTTTCTGTTCTACCCAGAGAGTACCCATGTGCTATGCACCAAGCAATTGACCTATATAAACCTGTAGTGAAACATGATTGCCAGTGACACATGGTTGTAAGAAGTTCAACATTATCTTGAATATGTTGTCATGATTATTTGACAAAGCATTAGTAATGCACGTTGTGTTTGACAAAAGCAATAACAATGAAAAATGTGATTAAAACTTTAAGAACTGGGCCGCATTTCACAAATACTGGTTGCTTAATCACCACTTAACCATTGACCAGTATGACTCTAACAATGAAAATTTGTTTTCAAGGAAACACTGGAAGTTCCAAACTGATTAACAAAATGTTAAATAAGTTTTCCCTTTCCCATTCCTGTGTTCATTTTTGAGCCCCAGCACATCGTATTCCTACATCTCACACAGTTATGCAATGTGCAGGTTAGAATTAGTGGAATTCCTAAACCATGAGAGAATTGCAAACTCTTTTCCCATTGATATTCCACAAAGGAAGTGAACTTGGAAACTAATGTGGTTTTGGGGGAAAACCTGAATAGAGGTCTTAGTGGTGTTCAGTTTTCAGGAGTTGGCATGTTGTTCAGTTTTGTCCAATTATCAATAAATAAGAGGGATTAGCTGCCGGTAATGGTGCAGTGGACAAAAGACGCAGGTCACATGCAGTGAATTCAGAAAAGTGAGAGTGTACTTAGGAAAAAAAGCTTTTCTAAATTAGCAATAAAAAGAGATGATTAGGTTAACTGTTTAGTTTCTAAAGTAGATAAATCCTGATGATATGAATTCACTGCTGAATTATACCCTGAGTGATATGTCAAGGTTCATCTAACTTTCATCTTCTTACTACAAAATAATCATTTAGCTCTTCATCTAACTTGCTGCACAAAAAGCCAAGCCTTTGGAAACAGATGAATATGACCTTGAGAACTGAAACTAAAAGAGAAGACAAACAGAAGAGATGTGAAACTTCCACTGGTTAAAATGTAGATTAATGATTTTAGAAGTTTAAATGTCACTCTATCTATTTGCCTGAAATTTGTCCTGAAAGGAAGACTAAAAATGCTTAAGTCTCTAAGTACAGAATGTGAGCTTTAACAGAAGGTGTTCAGTACAGAAAGTATGTTGATTTATGTTATGAACAGTTCCCTAGCTTTTATATTCCCTCTTTCAGTATCAATTTAAGCAGTGAGGTAATCAAAGTTAATTAAGAAAAGTTTGGTATTTAGAGTTTAGAGATGCAGATGCTTTGAGACTGATATTTTACACTGTCCAGAAATCTGAGAAACAGTAGATCAGGAATGATTCATACTTGCAGATTAGTTTGGAGGCTTGGAGCAGGGGATGAAAAAGCACCTCCTACTGAGCACACAGATTCTAGGTATCCAGTAAATCTTTGCCACACTAGTTCTTCAAGTGAACAGCAGAGCAGGACACAGTTAAGGCATGTAAGGGCTCAGCATCAGAAATTTTAGCCAGTGGGACATTATCTAAAATATGACAATGCACACCATGCCATCAGCTGATAAATCCTATTGGACAGCACATTCCCTATAGAATATCACACACAAGTAGTTTATATCCAATTCATTATATGTCTGAATGAATAATTTTTGGAAGAAGTGAGAAGGGAGCTTATAGTACAAGAAATATATTTTAATTTTAAACTCCCAATTTTTCTGCAAGCTGTCATGACGGACAGTCTCTATTTCTCTTCAGTACATGGAAATTGATATTTCAAGTTAGTTTAAAGCCCTAGGTAACATGACAGGCACAGAAATGCCCACTTGTAGTTCTGTTTTTTAAAATAACTGTCTTAGTCAGATGCCTCTTAAACACCCTTTCATCATGCTTGTGCTGAGAGTGCCAGAAATAGAGATACCTCTGTCTGCTTTGTTCATTACTTTTTGTCAACAAGCATCAAAAGAAGAAAAAAAGACATGGCTGGGCAGCTTGTTCCATGAAGAAAATAAGCCACCAGCATCTTATAGATATTGTTTACATGCTTTCTGTGTTCCCAGCACAAACATTCACAGTTTGAGGGTGTAGAGTGGATGAAGAGCTGGGAGTACTAGAGCAGAGCTGCCCTGTTTCATCCCATGGAGCTGACCAGAGCCCCTGCTGTTTAGGGGCTGTGCTGATGAACTTCCAGCAGTTTACCACTTTCCCAATCAGCTACCATATGGTAATAAACCCAATGCACATAGCAAGGGATGTTGTTCGGTTTTGATTAGAGGAGGTTGGAGACACATATTCCATTTTATGAACTAAAATACCTGCTGCACTTGGCTTGTGGATTGTACTTTTCTCAGGTATATGGCCTGGAAAATGGCTGATCTGTGCCAAGTAAGTGATGTTTATCAACTTGCAGCTTTTTATGAACGCAGGGGAGAAAAATGTGTATAACAGGATTATAAAGACTTGAATCAAATCCAGACAAACTGTTCTTGTTTTCTAATCTGCAAACACATAAATAGTGTTATAGCTCTGAAAGTAGAAAAAAAGTGTAACTTTCCAAATAAAATTCTATTAAACTCTGCAAAGTTAATTAATGTAATAAATATGCCTGTGTTATATTAGGCGACAAACCTAACACTATTATCTCTTCCTATTTTCTTCCTGGGTAACTCACTACCATCAATATTCTAAGGCCTTGAACTATATATGGTGCACTCACTTAACTATCACCACCCAAAGCCAAGTATTTCAGGAATACACAGCAGCAAGTTATAAACAAAAAGTGGTTATGATTATATTGATTAAAGTTTGGAGACAGGATTTTCTATTGCAGTTTTATAGTAGAATGTTATATAAATTCCTTATTAAGAAGCTATAATTGCTGGAAGTGGCATAGAATGTTTGTTTTATGAGACTATGATTCTACAATAAAGGTGGCAGTAGAGGAGATGACTGACAAAAGTTAATGACACATATAGTTAAGAACTATATTCTCTACAGTTTGCAGACCATATCTTGTGATGTCAGCTAATCTTGTCACTTTTTATTTGGGCTCAACTGATAACTAACTGGTTCACTAACTTGGACTACCTTAGAATAGTGGATATTCCATGAATTAAGTAGTCTATACATAAAAACTGTGCTACTTAGTACTATCGGTTCTGGATGTATAAATTGCTTTTTATCTGAATTTCAAAAATTCAAAGATCAGTTGCTTTTCTCACCATCTCTCACATTACGGATATTCATTTTTTAAAAGTATCATGCTTGAGACTGCAGAAAGTCATAAACATGAGCAGTCCTTTTTCTCCCCCTTTTGAGGAACAAAAATACATCCATCATATTTGCTTGAGGTTTCCGGTGTTTTTTTCAAATGTACAATGCCAGCAAATGGTCCATTCTAAACAATTTTCATTGTGTAACATTTTCTCCCACCAAGCCAGTAGGACTCTCTTGAGAATAGTGTAGTGCTGGTTAAAAGGAAAGGCGTCTAGGTCCTTTCCTAGGCTTGCTACCAAAACATCTTGTTCACTGGCTGATGGTGTCACTGGGGGGCTGTCTCTGTGATCAGAGAAATGAGGGAAAGGGAAGCAGTGTCAGTCTGCAAACTCCCATCTGTTAGTAGGGTTCAGGGCATAGTTTAGTGACTTACAGGTACAATACAAAAAAGAAATCAGGGGGCTGAAGTATTTAAAGAAAGGTGTTTACAATTCAGTTCATGTTTGTGTTCTGATTGACTGAGGATTTCTTCATATTGAAGTATATCACAAATCTAAGTTTTGTGTCCTTTGTCTCCTAAAGTCTTGATAAATAAGTTCTGAATTCAGTGTTTCCACAAAGTCTCCCAAACATTATCACCACTAATGGGATTCACTTCATGCAGTAGTTTATTCACTTTCTGATATAACCTGTTCCCAGATGTGCTAAATCTAACCCATACTTTCACTAGGCTTGCTGTTTCAAATTTCAGATTGATTTCGTGAATTTCATTTGGACTGACACTATGGAATAGCACTAAAGTGTGGTTCTATGTTAATTAAATATCTTGTAAATTGACAATATTTTAGTTATATTGGGATATAGCGACACCAATAATATATGACTAAATATTTGCCTCGTTCTTGACAGGGAATGCTGGATTATAATTCCAAATGGAAGACAGTCCTTTGCTCAGCCTCAGCTACTGCCAGCTATCTCTGCTGTGGAGAAAAAAAAAAAGAAATGCAATTTCTTCATTTTTACTGTTGCTATTGTTGTATTTGGGAAGTTAGTAAAGGTTTGTTGGGGTTCTCCTCCTTTTTTTTTTTTTTTTTTTAATTTGCTACAGTGGTTGATGCTCCAGTATCAATGGCTAGATTTTGCCATATTAAGAAATCATACATATGTAAGTAGTGGAAGACATTTACACACTTAATTCTTCACAACAGTTTTGGCAAGTAGTACTTTCGTTTTATCTTTCCTGTAACTAGACTTTGTTTTTAATACACTACATTTCCATTTACTTCTGAAATCTCCTCTAAAAGCTGGGTTGAATGAAAGGCAAAAACAGAGTCTCTGCTTCAAAAAGTGTATGAAAGAAGAACGAGCAGAGAAAATACGTATAAAACAAAAAGAAAGGTAACAGACACACACTGGTGTTTGTTTCCATGTGCAACACTGTGATATGGATATGCTTTTCTGCTCATTTGTTTAAACAAAAAAATAGCATTTCAGGCCAGACTTTTACACTGATGACAATGACACCCAAGTATATGCAGGGTCTAATGGAACAGTTAATCTGCCTCTGAGGTAATACATTAATTATTGTAAGTAAAAGTGCAGAATTTAGTGCTCTGGGCTTTCATTTATTGTTCATTATTCTTTTTTTCCCCTTTTAACGGTTCTGTCTGTGCTTATGGATATGCTCATGCATTGTCTGACATTTTGCTGTATATCAACTAACCTATCTTACTGCCATGTAAGGTGTAAAGAGCCAAGCTTAGAGAGGGTAACAGAGCCAACTCAAACAAAGTTCGTTCTCCAAGGGCTAAAGATAAAAGTGATGGGGTTGCAATCATAATTTTCCAAGGAGATTATAATTTTTTTTATTAAAGAATATGAAATTGTTTTTAAAAATTAAATTCAGAGTTCAATTTTGTTCATTTTTATTTAAGCCGTTCCAATAAAAACAATTAGGCATTTTAAGTATCTGAGCAGCAGCCTATGACCACACTGCACTTCATGCATCATCTCGCAAACCCCCTGATCCCCAAACCCTTGCATCACTCTTAACAAACACATTTCAACATGTGCATTTCATTTGTTCCGGAAAAACATCCCCAAGTCCACCACACCACATTTGTGTGAAAGATTTACAAGCTGTGGATAAGCATGCTGTGATTGCTGACACTTGTGAGGCTGGAGGGGCATAAGGAAGAGCCGAAATTTTCAGAGACCTTTAGGTGAGTGAACTTCCCTCACCAGTTAATCAGCCAGAAGAACATAGAAGGCTGCTTCTGTGTGACTCCAAGACAGTTGTAAGTCCCTTCTGCAGCAGCAGGAATTGAATAGAGCCACACCTGAGGCATGGGTTCTTTTGTCAAAAAGACAAAAGATCCAAATGGGCTGAAAATGGCAACAAAGATGAGAAAAGGTTCAGCCCTGAAAGTGCTCATGTCATCTTGCATATGCACATAGGATGTTCCTCAGCAACCTGATTAAAACCTGTGGGAGTAAGTATTCAAAAATGTAAACCTTTCTGCATGGAAGAGGCTTCATCCCACAATTTCTGAGCAGTTGATGGTGCAATTAGGAGCTCTGCCACAAAAACAGGCTTAGGTGTCAGATAGCTTCCTACACATTGGGCACAATTCCCTGGCAAAGTGCAATTCTTCCCAAGCTCAAGATGTGGAAGAGAATGATGGAAGTCCACGAAGAGTTGGAGCTCTGTACTGAGAGAAAACCTTCAGCTGTGCAACCACACCAGGCCTTGTACCATTATCCTCAAGGGCATGAGAAAAGCATTCTTTCTTATGCTTGTGATGTCCTTCTTCCATCCACAGAGTCATGTTTGAGTTCACTATAATGTACTGGCCCCCTTGAACATGTCTCCTGGAAGAGTGTCTCTCCCCTCTCATACATAGCTCCCAGCCTCCTTGTTAAAAATCTCCTCCAGTTTGTAGAAAGATCCTGGAAATAAGGGATGGAGGAAATGGAGAACATGAGTGGTGGCACATGGATCAGGCCACATTGCCTAGTGAGGCACTTGCTGTTGGAGACAGGAACTTCAGGCAGGGACCTGCGCAGCTGTGATCTTTCCAGACTCCATGTGCAAGTGCTCTCCAGCACACTCACAAACGACAGGTTTTTCCTTATTGTCCCAGATGGGACAAGTTACCTGGAGCCCCAGAGGCTGTTTTCAACTGTGTGGGCAATCAGGGAAAGCCTAAAAGTACATTCATTCTGTTAGTCCGTGGGACATGGGGTTTACTTGGTGTAACACGTGCACTTAGAGGCCTAAATATTCTTTGATATAAGGGATGCAGATGTGTACATGTCTGAGAGATCATGGAAATTTAAATGTGCACTTTCTTACCTCTTTCTCACCAATAATTTTCTGGGTTCCCCACTTCTGATCCCCTGATAAGTGAACAAGGACATGTATACTGACATATATGTGTATATTTATAAAAAAATATTTTTATATATGTGTGTAGATATGAACTTGAGCTTATTCTTCTCTGACCCTCACATGAACAATTTATGAGTAAGTTATATCCCTTAAAATTGCTGAACTTGTCCCAAATAGACATGGATAAAAGCATCACTAGCTACAGCAATTGATCAGAGAATCTTGTTCTTGCTAAACAGATATTAAAACAATATCAAGATTCAGTATTCCAATCTGAATGGTTTCAACTGAAAAAAATATCCTAATGCTGGAAGTCTAAATAATACAAAAACCCTTCAGAAAGGCCCATCGTGGTAAATGGATCTGCACCTGTGGGAAACATCAAAGTCAGCATGGCTTTTCCTTTGAACTGAATTCTCTTTTATCATCCATTTTTCTTCTGTGCATTTATATATAAAAATACAATGTTATTAGCACTCTGTCATCTTTCCACCAATATCATGAGTTAATCCAAGTCAGAGCAATAGATAAATTACTTTTTCTTGGAGACATTGGTGCAAGCAGAAGGTATTTATTTACCTGTTCCTATCCAAGACCCTGATGGCAGAATTTTTAAATGTTTCCTGCAGAGGTCTGCTTCCATTAAAATCACTGTTGCTTCAGAAATTCATAGAAACTCTGCTGCTTCCGCAAATCATACATAAATTTTCCATTAGTGGAATTTCCACCTATGTTGTCTTAAGACTGAGCAAGATATAGTTACTATAAATAGATACAATAAAAACTGAAATCAGAAGTTTTTCTGTGACTATCTATGGGTGAAGAAAGGCTGGGTCACATGCATGGTACAAATATATTCAGTGATACCAATTTCCTGTAGTGTTTGCCCAATAGATTGCTCATAAATATTAATGTTTTTTCAGCTGTTTTTTCTTTTTTTTCATGTAAGTGGTACCATTTTAGGGAATAGTCATAGATTAAAGGCCACATTTTGACAATCTAGCAAGAAAATTATTCTAAAGACTTTCAAATATTAACATCCTTAAAATGAAGCTAAATATGCATTCCTTATCCATAACTCCATTATTAATTAAACAGTATTGTTGGAATGTTCCTTTTCAGAGTCTAAGAAAGTAAATTGCATCAACCTTAGGCTAAATTCTTCACAAAGGGTAGCAATGTATCATGAAAGGTGACTATTCATCTCAAGAAATCTACCAAAATTCTTTGTATGTTTGTTTTCCTCTAGGCACATGTTAACTGTTAAAAATAGGAAAAAATATTCAACAAAAGATAAAATTGAAGTGAGGATTGTCCATAATGAATAAAAAGATACAACTTATAAAATCAGTAATTATGAAAGTATCAAGGAATAACATTAACAATATCATTAATAATATCAAATATATGATTTTGAAGACACTGTCAGAGCTCATCTGCCATCTTCACATACCTTAGTCTTAGCAGGAAGCTAAGGCTAAAAAAAGCCCAAAACCATAAATTTCTCTGCATAGCAATATTGATGATGGGAGTCGGGAAAAAAGTTTATATGAGTTTCCCTTTGTCCTTTGCTCTGCAAAACTCTTTTCCCTTGAAAGGGAATGTTTTGGACATGCCAATTTAAAATAACCTCTATGTCATTCTTTTGGGAAGTCACACTTTCATTCAATGTTTGGTTGTGAGCAGTCTATCAGTCCAGATCTTGCAGGGAGTAATGAGTGGAAACATACGGAGCATGCAGAGTAGTCTATCACCAAAAGTGGAGATTTTGAGTCTAGGAGTCTAGAGAAAATCGTATTGTTTTTTCACAGGACACAGTACACTGTATCTTACAGTCATTGTGTCTCTCTCTGCTAGACAATGAGCAGGAGCTCACACATGCTGCACGCTTCTCTCAGGAGTTTTAATGCACATCTCTAAGAACTTTATGTGACAAGATGATACAGTGGTGTCTTTGTTGTTACCACAAGCTTGACAATGGTCACAAGAGAACATGTCCTTCATCATTGCCTGTAAAACAACAACGTTTTATCCGTGCTAGTAAGTTAAGGGAACAGTGAGTGCTCCCCGAGTTTGCAGCTGCGGTGGTTTTTAAGGGCACGGACTTCACAACACGGTGGTGAGCACAGACATTTATTGCGTAGTGAAAATGCCTTATATACTACAACACAAACAGAAAGTAGCTCTACACTACAAAGTGCTCCAATTAACTACTGTGTTTCACAACTTTACCTTTTATGGCAACAGGTAAACAACACCTTTTAAGGTAACAAATGGTGTTTCTCACTTCTGACAGGTCCAGTAGGACACAGGCCCATAGTGCACTCCTTTCCACTTCCCCTGTGACCAGGATGTTTTTCGCTAGTGCCAAGGTTTCTTCTGGACCAGAAACAGGAGGTCATTCTGGCTTTCAAGGCCTGTTACTCTGTTACCTGTACCCTGTAACTCCACATTCAGCTAGGCTGGAAGTATTAGAAGATCCTTCTAACCCTCGTTGGTTTCCTCACTCCTTCCCTTTTGTAGTATTATAGACAAAATTATCCATGAAGACACAACCTGTAAGGGTGATATTTCTAATAAACCCTTGCTGAGATTTCTTCTGCATTCTTAAAACACCAAACATTACAAATATAAAAATTCCTTGCATGTAGAGCTACCTGTTCTGCTTTTATTTTTGCTCCTCTAAGCTTTAAACAGCCTCAGTTTGTGATTCTGAGATCTCTAATTACAGATACATCTCATTACTTCTTGACTGGCAACATTTTCTTCAGCTAAATCCAAAAACATTGACCAGAAAAGCCTCACTCCTCTAGCACACTGAATACTGCTCATTTATTTGGAAGCTTTCACTTGGGGTTCCTGAGGGTGAGCATTGTATCCAGTCGAGCTATTAAATGACCTGCATTTCCCAAAAGAACATAAAAGGTATTTATGATATTTGCCTTACGCACTTGCACGTGTACCACTGCATGTTTTTGTTAACCAGAGCCACGAGTTTCTCCTTTGTTGCGATCCTTCTGTAATACCTACTGCACTGCTGCCACTCCGTGCTGAGCTCTTTGATAGAAAGCATCTTTCTACTTCTAGCTTTACTGATGTGTGTTTATTTATTTTAGATATGATTTGTGCTAGAACACATACACACATATGAAATAAATATGTGCACTTTAAAGGAGCTTAAAGAATAAAATCCAAATGCCATGAATTAATCTGCATACTGTGAAAACAGCCAGTAATTCAAAATGAAAAGGTGACCATAAAAATCTTTGTAAAATGCTATTTTCTTTCTCAGGAAGATATGAAAAGGAAGATATACATTTATGGGAATGTTTCTTAGTAAGGGTAATAATATAACAAGGGGAAAAAAGAAGGATCACTGATTCATTAGAAACTATTTTTCATTCTTATGAAATATGAAAAGAGAAAATGAAAGAAAACACAGTAAAATCTCATTTATTCTGGAGAAGCATAGACTTGTCAAGGATATTATCATCAGGATTTGAATTTTCTTCCACAGTTAACGGGATTTCTTTTTGGCTAAAAAGGAATTTCAAAGCATCATTAAAATAAAATGCCATCTTATTAAAAAAAAAAATAACCTTAATTCTTCAAGAATGATTTTGACAATTAGAAAACACTTTTGGAGGTCAAAGTCAGTAGCTTCCTTGTTTATTCTGCCTAGTCTAAAGGAGGAAAAAGTAAAATAAGTACACATCATTGTGCTTTAGTACTAATGAATTGTTATTACTTAATTTTCTCATGCTTAAAGAATTCTTACTGTAAGAATATCTTTAACTAGGAGTAAACACTCTAAGATTATGAAGCAGATACAAAGTTTGCACACTTTAAGCAGATTACAAAGATTTGAAAAGTTTTGTTTAGTGTTCATTTTTGATGTTTGACTTAATTCTGAAATAAGATCAGCCTTTCTCAAAAATCAGAAAATATAGCTAAAAATGTTAAGGACAGAAGAAAAAGATGATTTTGTGAGTAACCTTCCGAAACAAAAAATATGAGGGCTTTCCTAATGAAATCTTTTCTCCTAGAAACCATCATGATAAGGACAGCTGAGTAGGACAACATTATCCCAACAACACAAATTTCCAATGGCTGGTTTCTCTCAGGATTGAGGAACTTATGCAAACTGATGAACTGTGGGAAAAAATGTGGTTGGGTAAAGTATCATGTATAATTCCATTAAATTCAAATACATTTTTTTTAGGTTTTAGTTGTTTATAAATAGTTTTTATTCATCACAGTCTCTAATAGAAGATTATTTTTAACTGGAGCCAAACTTGAAACGTTTTGTTAAAAATGTCTAAATGGGGTATTTGACCACTTAAAAACCCTTCATCTATAAGACTTTTGAATCAAAAGGTTATTCAAACCCACTTTTTTCCTACACACAGCTTAATTTCAAACAAATTGACTTTTTCAAATGAAAAAAAAAATATTGTTACAGATTTTTTTGAATGCAGAATTTCTCTAAGTCAAGAAATACAAATTTCTCCAGACATTGCTGTATGGTTTCAACCCTGTTTCTTGAAGAGACATTGATGGGATATCCACTTCCAGTGTTTAAAAGACTGCAGTAAGACTCCTTTTTCTTTCATTCCTATTTAAGAGTCGGGCTGTCACCTGCAAGCAGGACTCTTCAAGGACATCGATAAAGGATTCATTCTGGCATTTGTACTGCCTTCAGTGCTGATGGCAGTGGTTGCTGCTGTTACCTGCGTGAGCCTGCAGTGGGCTAGTTGCACTGGCTGATAGCAAACAGTCTCTCACCTTGCTCTTGGTCTCAGCACCTGGTTAGGTGTTAGGGCAGCATTGCAGAATGAAAGCATTCCTTCAAAAGGACTAATTTTTTGAGCTGAATACTGCCACAGCTGTTAGGTCTCTTGAGTTGACGTTCTAGGCTGTCCAACAGTGATGTCAGAGCACGTAACAGTCCCAGCATCTTTAGTCTTTCCTCCCTATAATGTTACTATTGTGGATACTGATCTGTTAAACCTTTGGAGAATAGTTAGATCAAGAGTAAGACATGCCTGGAGCAGGTGCTGCACAACTGGGGAGAAAAAAGGAGGGTTTCATGAAATGTTGGAGTTGGATTTTCTTAATCCCTCTGAGAAGTACCTTTCTTAGAGTCACAGCTCTGACTAGAAAATGTGTAAAGTACTACATGATCAAGATAATCTGGGCATATACGAATGTGTGTATGTTATTTATACATATAGAATTAGGTGTTTTAAAGGAATATTTTATATTTCAAAGGTACCATCATTGGTTAATATCCTGCAAAATTAAATTGTGCACTTACTAAGGCAGAATATACTTCTTATCCTACCCACCAAAACAGTCAGCCACTGGGACTTTATCACTGTTGCAGAGTCTGTTCAACCAGTTCCCATATCCTCCCTCCCCACCATCTCACCTGTCACTTCCACCTAGCAGACACACAGCTCTGCACACACACGCAGAGAAACTCAGCATTTTCTGCAATCAACCAAATAGCCTGAAGTGAAAGACAAACACGATGCCTGAAGCAACATTGCTTGATTAACAATGAATAGTCCTTTAAAGTGATCACATGAACTTTAATCTGAAAGATTGCTTTGAATTGTTAAGGGTGGAATCTGTTGCTATGAGAGTTGTCAAACAACTGTGGTGAATTTAATGTGTAATAGATGATAACCTTTGTCGGTTTTAATATTGAATTCCATGTTACTGATCCTAGTAAATAATCCTTACTTTCCCCTAGTGAATACCTGCTACATCCCAAGGCTCTGCACAGTACGCAAAGACATTTTAGTAGAGCGTTTTTCATGTAAAGCACACATACTGTATAGATCTGACCTCATCACTGGTTGCCTCAGGCTATCTCCTGTATACCGTCTGTTTTCTTGATTTTCTCCTGAGGTTGTCATTATCTAAGGTTTGTAAATATTTCAGAAATTTGAGACTTGTACAGCGATTGCAAATGCCATATTGCTGTTATACTGAACTTTCCGTAGCATTCAGATATTCATTTTTCTCTATTTTATCTATTTTAGTTCTGGATGATACAAATTCTACAATGCATGATTTAGCTGTAATTGAATTTGCAATCTATTTACAGTAATTTTAACCACAAGACTCCAGATAAGCATAATTTTGATCTCAGTTAACAAAGAAACAATATATGTTGTTACTTTATATTGTGCTATTTTCTATTTGTCAAAGTGCTATATAGATTTTATGGATATTTTATGCAAGTTTATGCATGAAACTCAGCTGTTTGTAGAAACTGCTGACCTCTCCATTGACGGGAAAAAAAAAACACAGAACAAAAACTGAAAACTCTTTTGTCCTTTAAAAACCCATAGGAATGTAGAATGTATCATAAAGGACATGTGTACTTGAAACAGATTAAAAGAAGTACAAAACTGGTTCCTTCCCAGAATCCTAGTATATATTAATTTCTTTGTATTAAAGCAGCCATCATTTACTGAATATTTTTTTTTCATGTAATTATGTACATATACTTAACAAAGTATCTCATATAAAGCAGAAAGCTACAGAAGCCCTTTAAAATCTGCTTTGAAAATCATGTGTGGCATGAATTTTGGCAGCATTATCATCACATTCCTTTTTGGAAGTATACTCCAATTTTTATATCAGCTCCTGTACTGTAGCAATAGTTTACTCTGATATTAACATTAGTATCCAATTTTCATATCAGATTCTTCATTCCAGTATAATTTACTTCAATATTACATTGCTAGCCATACCTGCCTACATTGTTCTGCTTTTGTAGTTGCCTTCAATACACTTCTTTTTAACATTCATTATATTAAGACTGTGATGATACACCACCAAATGGGATAGAGGGAAGAATGTGTATAGTGTAAAAAAGATGTATTGTGATGATAGGAAGGCTTACAAGTGTTGATGGATGTTTAAGATCCTGTTAAATTTTTTTTTATAATTATTTGATTAACTCATTTATATTTGGATCAGAAAGTTCATTTGCTTTGCACTAATACAAGCTTTACAGATAAGAGGAAATGCCCCGAAATTTGGCTTACCATGTTCTTATTTTGAGTCATGTGGATTTCTATACTTCATATGAAACATTCGAACTGGAGGCAATGATTTGTAAATTACATGAGAAAAAGAAATCACAGTATATTTTCTTTTCAAAATATTTAGTGTCTACAATTCATCTGTGAACCAAGTAAATCACGGCTTCTTCAAGTGCGAGGATCGAAACCAATTACCATTAGTGACCATCGGGTGCAGCCGATCCTTTCTGTCCTGTTGCCTGAATCTCAATGATCTCCCAAGTGTGCCCATGCAATTTAACAGGAAGATCAATACACCGCGGCAGTTAGCAGCAGCTCTCTTGAAGTGCTTCACAAAACATGCTACATTTCTCTACCGAATAAATGTCAAAACATTCCAACAGCTACAATTCTTGGGAGAAATTGTTCTTGTGAAACATTATTGACATACTTTAACCCACATTTCCCGCTGCTCTCCAGCTTCCTACAGGCCAGTCAATTCTGATTTGGCAAGGGCCACATCGACACATGTCCCCTGCTGACTTTGTCTGTAGGCATGAAAGATATCACGATGCAGTGCAGAAGTCCTGGGTGCCAGGGGTCAGTGGTCTAGCTCTGACCCAAGGTCAAGGTGACAACAACCTGTCTCCTGGGACTTGTCTTCATCTCTAATATGGCCTTGGAAGCAATCAATATCATTACAGAGCTTACTTTTCTAACAGAGACTGCCACCTGATCTAAGCATTTCAAGACTATGACTTGCAAGCCTTGCTGCTTGAAAATGTCTTCATTTTCCCGCTATACTGCAAAACATCTGTATTAGGTCTGGCAATGGATTTTTTTCATTTGTTTAATGTGAGAAATTAAATTGATTCTTTTCACTTTTTAATGGATTTCTGCAGCCAGGACTTTCTTGATCTTTTCTTGTATATTCTGGAGTTATTATACGTAGCTCAGTGTTTTCTCCCAGCATCCAATCTCTATATAATTTTTTTCCTTTTTTTTTTTTGCTATTCTTGCTCCCTCTTATTTTTTTCCCTATTGTCTATCAGTAACAATTTTCTTCTTTATTTCTTTTTAGCTTTCAGGAAAGGAAATCTCACTGCAGTATCTATATGCTGAATTTATACATACATACACACACACACACACACAACCTATCCCCAAATATATTCTTAAAAATATAAATAAAATGCAACATCCTTACCAATTTTGTCAGGCCGTAGAGGGTTAGTGCATTGTTAGAAGTAATTACTCACATGAACAAGCTGATAACAACTAAGATAGGCACTTTTATCACCTGTTTACAAGAGCTATGGTAATTTCCAATACAACAAAATGTTACTTTCTTCAGAAATCTCAACCATGATGCCTCAGTACAATATTCTGTATTGTTAAGGGGATTTTTACTTCTTTTAAGGTTTGTTTTTTTTTTTTCCCCAAAGGGAATAAGAAAGCCCCCAACAAACATGGACCCCAAACTAAAGCAAAATATGGCAAAAATTAAGTATTTTTAAGGATGTGTTTGTATTGAGTGGTGCTACAAAACATTAACAGAATTGCTAATGACTTACAACCAGAACATTAGAAGAGGAATAGAACCTACCTATATTGTGTCATTAAAATTACTCAGCTTTCTCATCACACCAACAAAAAATTGGGTTTCAGATTCCCCCCATAATGGACAGCTGACAGGGAAGCCTGAAAGCAAATATTTAATTCAAGTAGATCAAGGTATCCTGACATCATGCTGCTATGGAGACCTCTTGTGTCCTACACAGACTGGTAGATAAAATTGAAACAAAACAAAGTAAAACAAAATCGAAAGCCGTAAATATTACTTTAGATGTGAGTCACAGCTGTCTAATATGTCTGAAATGTACCTAGCACACTTTTGAGGTCTTTCAAAACAATAGCATTTTCAAGGAGACAGATTGTGGGTTTTTTACTCTAAAGGTTACATGCATAAACTTCACTCTAGGTTTTATGTATACTAAATGAACTCTGAGATCAAGTTCAGTGGATAATTCCCTTTTAGAAAATGCAGATTCTACATCAACTGTTCCTAGCTGCAGAAAGGAGTTAAAGCAGAAGCTGGAAGGATGGGTTTCCCCCCTCTTCCCTCCTCTGTTTCCTTCTGTTCGTCCTTTTGCACCCAATTCTCTCCTTGGATTTATGAGGCTGATGAGGCAGTTTCATTCAAGCTGCAGTTGAATGACAACATTCCCAATTTACACCCCTGTAAAGGAGAAGGGAATCAGGTTCTTTCTCTACTCACAGCAGTTCACAAGGATGTTACAATCTCCAAGTTCCCCTGGTCCTGCTTGAGAACTTTCAAGAGAAAAAAAAGGGCTTGCAGGATCTTAGGTGTCTGTGTGTGAAAGCTGGCACAAGACACCCATGAAGCTGAGTATATACCTGTAGAGAAAAAGAGGAAAATCTATCGCTCCTGTGTAAGAGGTCTTGCAAAATTACCTCAAGCCTGCACAAGTGCAGTGCTCACACTTTATCATACAAGCACTAGCTAGATATTAAAGGCTCCAGCGAATAATTACCTCCGCTATCAGAGTCTCCTCTTTCTGCACAGGCCTTCAGTGCCTCCTATACACAGATTGGTGGCCAGCATATTCTGTGCAGCCCATTCTCAGCACTGTAAAATGGCAAAATGACCCTCTTTTTGCCTGTCAGGCAGTGGTCTTCTACACATGAAGCAGTATAGCAAGAAGAGAAACAACCTATCATCAGAGAAATAACAGGAATCACAAAACTAGTGTGTTCTATTTAAACAGGGGTCTTGCATGGGAGAGGCTGCAAAAACACTTTTTTCGTTAGATCAGAGCAGTTGTGGGCTGCCTTTACCTACAGCAGTCTTTTTCAATGCTTCTTTGGAGACATTCAGAAGCTGAAGTGCTGGATCAAACTTTGCAGCCTTGCTGCACCTTGCTGGACGTTGCTTCAACACCAGGCTTTCAGAGCTCTGTCTTCTCTCCATCAAACCAGACAGATAGCTACAACTGCACTTCCTCTGTACAAAGTCAGAGCTGCTAGTGGAGGAACATGGTAAGGCTGTAGCCTTACTTTAGGCTACTTTATCAAGATGCAGCTGCCTGTGAAAAGTCCAGTAGTGTGAAAATCCAGCTGTTTCTTTTTCCCTTTTTACACTCTGAATTTTCAAAAGGTATCTAGAGTAATCTTGTTGTCTTTTCTGCCCTGCCCAAATGCTGTAACAGAAACTTCTAACATTGGTAAGGTATGCTACAGACTTCTTTCTCTTCTCTGAAGTTAGGGCAGTGGTTCTCCTTATCTTTCATATCTGTTTTTCTATCTATTGACCAGGGAAACTACACAGATCTGTCAGCACAGAAATTGCCAATCCAGGTGAATAAAAACCACACCAAAAAACCTATCAATTCTGTGAAAGAGAATTACAAGTTTTCTTTGTTCCTTCCTAATTTCAGAGGAAAGAAGTTTTGTCTTTCCATTGAAGAAACTGCAGGATAATTCTGTTTGGAAACAACAAAATATCTTTAATAGGGAATTGTTGGTGGATTCATGTGCAGTTGTAAGACATATATAAGGAGACTCCAGTGTGCAGTAAAATCAGGCAGAAGAAGCAGATTTGTGTTGCTAAAGGAATCTGGATGGTTAAGTAGATTTGTCTGTAATGTCAGTTCTGTGTTACGAGACGAAACGTTTAGAGACATAGAGAAAGGTAACAGTAAAGAGTCTGAAGAAATGAAACAGTATAAAAGAGATCTCTTACTTTTTTCGAAGTGACATTTGTGGCTGATGTAGAGGTAAGGTATATTATGCTGCATCTTGGAATACAATGTGGCGAGGGGATCTTTGCATTCTCTCCACATGTTGCCAGAGAACAAAAAAATTAGAATACATGCAGATATGAGAGTTTAGTATTTTTAAAAAAAATATATATGCATTTAAAACTCAGTTACTAAACAAAATGTAGCAAACATTCTCAGTGCAAACATCCTCTCCTTTTCCTCTGCCTTGGAGAACTGCAGGAAACAGTGAATTCATCTGCAGTAAGGAACGGACATCGTTTTCAGCATTAAATGGAAGAAAGATATCATCTGTTTTAGCATTCTTGTCGTATATTTCCCTCTCAAGTCTGGTAGGGAATGTGTCTCCTTATTAGGACCATCATCATTTGTATTTTAAGACTAAAGTAGTTTAGTTTTAGAATCTTAGAAGTTACTGAGACATCCAGAGCTAAGCTCCATTAAACTCTTTGACCTAAACCCTATGAAGAGCCATTAGTTCAGCAGGAAGAACATTATTGTGCCAGCACACAGTGTGAGTACAAATCCTCTTCCGCCTCTGTCTGCCAGCTTCCCTCCCCCTAAAGTATTATGCTTTATATGAAAAAGCAGAGAACTATGTGAGGCCCTAATGGATTATCGAATGAAATATGATCACCAATGGTTATGTATTACAGTTAATGTTTCATTAGTTGTAGTAAGAGCAGACGGAAAGGTTGGCTTTACTCTGTGTTTTTCTGACTTCAGCTCAGTACTGCAGAAATTCATTGTTAAATTATTTACCTCCTTAATTTTCAATGTCAAGTTATTTTTGTCTTTCTTTATTCTCCTATCTTTTACAGCCTACTCCACCTTCATTATAGAAACAATTTTTTATGGGAGCCGTTGGATGGAAGATGGAATGAATGAAATGGATCATGAGAAGGCAATTGCTGTCCTTCTGATAGTGGGTGACACAGAACAGAATGACCCTGATGTCATGAATCTTACTTAGGAAAGGAAATGGTGTTTACTTGTGATTTTACTGTGATGTCAGTTAAGGGCCTTATCATACTTTGTGGGGACCTTCTACATGCTCTCTTTTGTTTCATAAAGCCTTGTTGTAGAATAGAGGCTTTTGGTTTATTCCATAGCTGAAGTGAACACACCACAGTGTTTTGTGTTGGCTGTTTACCCAAGCACCTATCTTTCATATCCACCTTTTGCAACTCACATTATTTCTCATGACAGCACTAGCCAGTTCCATACTTTTGAAACGGGGAAAAATTTCAGACTTCCCCATTCAGACAGACCATACAGACATTCCCAGGGATAGGTATGACACTTAGTCTGGTGATTCCCTGCAGGAAAGATCAAAAGCTGCAACCTGATGATCCCTAAGGTTAATGTGTTTGTGTTCACTATTTACAGCCTGAAAACTGGACAATTGTGTGCTAATGACACTGAGAGGTGTTTACACTCATGAAATCTACTACTCAAGCAGAGTATTCCTCAGGAAATCATCAAACTTCATGGAATCACAGATTCATATGATGGTTTGGGTTGGAAGGGACCTTAAAGATAGTCTAGTTCCAATTCCCCTGCCATGGGCAGGGATACCTTTCACTAGACCAGGTTGCTCAAAGCCCCATCCACGCTGGTCTTGAGCACTTTCAGGGATGGGGGACACACAGTTTCTCTGGGCAACCTGTTCCAGTATCTCAGCACCCTCACAGTATGTAATTTCTTCCTTGTAAATAAACCTGCTCTCTTTTAGTTTACAGCCATTACTTTTTGTCCTATTACTACTTGACCTGTAAAAAGTCCCTCCCCAGCTCTCTTCTAGGCCGCTTTAGGTACAGGAAGGTGCTGTAAGCTCTCCTTGGATCCTGCTCTTCTCCAGGCTGAACAGAAGTTCTCCAGCCCTCTGATCATCTTAGTGGCCCTCCTCTGGACACATTCCCGAAGCTCTTTCTTACGTTGAGTGTCCAAAAGCTGGTTGCATTACTCCAGGTGGAGTCTCACATATTACTCCTCTACCCTGTATTACAATGGCATTATACAGTTATTTCAGCTGTGTTGCTGCAGCTTTATTACTGGTGCAAAATAGATTTCAGTTATAGGAATTTTCTTCTGTGACTCTCAAGTAAGGCTGAGGCCTGATTTTAGTGTAATCTTCTCTAACATCACTTCCAGCAGGTGTTTCTTATTCTGTAAAGTGAAGAAGCCACAGAGAAGCTCAAGAAAAGTGATTTGCACTTTGCCCTGGAACCCTCTGGCTCTAATCAGGTCCAGAGCATTGGGAACTTTGTTCATTTGTGCTTGGCAGTTTCTTATAAACTTATTTTTGAAGTCAGCAGTTGTGCTTCTCTATAAAATGCAGAATTTCAGAATTTGAGACTTATCACCTGCAAGCTCAATAACAGCCTGGCCTTTGAAATATCACCTTGTTCTGGATACTAAAATTTAATACTTTACTTCAATCACAAGGGACATTGGCCTATGATGTTGTCAAGACCCATGATATAACAGATGCAGAAAGGCTGACAACAGAGCAGCATGCTGCTTATAAAATCAAGCAAAGCACTTTTCTGTTTGAAAAGAACTAAGACAGCAGGTTTTTCTCCTCTTCTCTGTTAACAGTTTTCAAAGTATACTCAAATACTGTTTGAGTAATTGCATAACTTTGTAAATACATAGCTTTCTTCACTGTGAAAGACCCTCTAGAAATGCTTTCCATGTCATTTTTCTTCAAGTAAATCATAATTTCAAGTGTTTGATGATTTTTTTGGAGCATCCAACAGATCAACACTGAGCAGTAGGTAGGTAAAACGATGTTAACAAATGATTATTTGAAGCAATTGTCCAGTGTAATGCTCTTTTCAGTATCTCCTTTTATATAGTAATGGTCTTGGTTGCCAAAGACTGAGTGTATTTCAGCATTTTTATGAGCACTTTTCTTAATCCATTCAGTTAGCAATGTTCCACTCCAGTGCTGGTGACAATACAGTTGCTTCAGCAAACAATGAGGTCAGAGACACTTGCTACTGACCTCAGCAAAATAATCAGATAATCAATTGAAAGGAGAAAAAAACAGTTCTATATGTATCACCATAGTATTTAACTGTCATATATAAAATGAGAGTCACACCAATTAACTTTGTCTGTTATCTCTCTCCCCTCATCTTAAAGACCAAATTTCCCTGATCTCCTTCAGGTGAACTATTCCCTGTGGGCAAAACCCTTTGTGTTCAGTCTGAAGGAGTCATTCCATATTGTCCTGAGCATGAGGCAAACTTTATTTACCAATTGTATTTACCAAATAGAGATATCCAAGAATAATCCACAATCTGTGCATGCTTTCAGGTTCTTGTCCGTATACTCACAGGGAAACTATGCCAGTACCTTAGTCAAGCTGTGAGCTGCACTGAAAATGGAGAAAGGAGACCTAATTTTTCAAGATCCTAAATTTCTATGTAGGAACCCCTGTGCAGCTCCAAATATGCAGTTCATGGCTTTCTGCTGCAAATCTTAATTATAGAATTAAAGAATTATATATTCATTTAGGTTCAAAAACACCTTTAAGCTCATTGAGTCCAACTGCTAATGAAGAAATGCAGCTTTAAAAAATGTCATATGGAATGGGTGGAACTAAAACCTGCCGGCCTGAGACAGGTTGTCCTTTCCCAGTATTTTTTTCTGACCCTGACAAAACTGTTGATGAGCTAACCAGTAGACTAGCCAATTTCTTCTGCTCAGCGCACACACGCAGTTTCTAGATTTCAGTGAGCTCCCATTTGTACTGGATTATAAAGCCAGATAAGAGGACTAAAAAGAAGGTCAAGCAACTTGCCTGCAGTCGCACAGCGAGTGGCTTAACTTCTATCTGATGACAATAAAATGGGCACTAAAAATACAAGAAATTCAGACAGCTGAAAAATAACGTAAATGCTTGAAAGTACCAAAAAAAGACTGTTAAGGAACCTCAACAGTCTTTGCTTTGCCCCTGAGGTACTAACCATTTCCAGTTTCAGTTCTTTCATACCTAAGTCACAGATGGTATTATTTTCAGATCAGGGTCTTTTCCACAGGCCTTTCAGAAGTCTGCAGTCTCTGGCCATGGAAGCCTGAAATCTGAAGGAACAATTACCATGTACAAACCACAGGTGGAGGGCTGAAAATGTGCAAGAGATATTGTAATTTTTATTACTTTAATGCTTACTATAATCTTTACTGTGCGTGATGCTTCATCAACATGCTCACCTTTGCTGTTTTCTAGTAAGTGCTATAATTTAATGATGTGGTTTTAGGGGTTAGGAAGTTTGTGTATCTAAGTACACTAGCTCTGTGTTTAATGACACTTGTATAAATGGTAGCACCTGGAGTCTTCGTCTCAGTTTCAGCAAGGTACTTAAGCACATGCCTGGCTTAAAGCAAGCAAGCAGTCCCATTGAAGTTAATTAGACTTCCCTTGTACTTAAAGTTAGGCATGTGCTTAAGTACCTTGCTGCATTAAGACCTTAATGAAGATTGGGGTATAACTGCCTTTGTTGCAGTGTGTGTAATGTGAGTCATTTAGTGTATTCAGTGTGGAGCTGGGAGTACAGTAAAGCAAAGCTGAGTGAGTACAAACACAGAAAGGTTAGGTTATAGCTTTGTAGCTGTTGTGGTCACCACTCAGACTCAGCTGCTTATTTTAGGTAATGGTGCCTCCCAAGGGATTGTTTTCTATTTTTTTTTTTTTCCCTGTAGCTGTCAGGACTCACAAGAAGTGTCTTTGTATTTTAGGGGTTTAGGTACTAATATTGATACAGAGATATTGATTTCAAGAAGTTCTCCTGGCTGGTTTAAGGATGCATGAGTGTTAACATCTTTTCCCTGGGGGACTGGATCTGAGGCCTTCTGAAGTCAATGGGAAGGCTCTCATCAGCTTTAATGGGCTTCAGACAAGGTCTTTAGGAGGTGAGAGAGTTTCTTTGAGATCTGTGTTTTATATCTCAGCCAGAAGTCAGCATTGCACTGGCTCTCAGCACTAGGGAAGCGAGCTGGATGAGGATGAGGGTGGGGAAGTGCGTGAAGGTACACCTTGGACTGAGCATTGGCTTGAATGGCCACCACTTGCTGCTGTAGCACCTATCAATAAATTAATATCTGGAGAATTCTCACTGAAGAACTGACTCAGTCCCCAACTAACTTCTGAGGTTTGTGTGGATTACAGCAGAAGGTGATATAGTTTCAGGCCAAAGCTGGAAACTTTGCTTTGTCATTTACTGTAGAACATATAGAGGTACTGACTCTTATTTTTGTTAAAAGGAACTTTACAGGATACAAGGATAGAAATAGTAAAAGCAAAAGTACATGCAATAGCAGGCTTCTTTATTTTTCTCATTCGTATTCCTATTACTGAGATGAGATGTACCTGAAACAGCAGTTTCCAAGAGCTTTAAAAAGAAGAATCCTGGTCCAATCCTGTGATTATTGCTGGTTAGAGAAATTAATCCCATGGTTTTTATGACTGTACTCTTTAACTACTGCTTGTTATAGATGTGGTGTAAAGTGATAGTTTATTTTCAAATTTACATAACAAACACACCCTGATACCAACATAAGAGTAACCTGTATGAAAATTGCACCTGTACAGCCAATTCTCATTGGATGCATGTGAGTGAGGCTTTGGGCACACTGCTTAAAAACTAAGTTAAAACAGTCTGAAGGGGAAGCAACGCCAATATTTGCTTAAGATATTTCTAAAAATTCTGTTAATTTTGAGGAGGTGAGGCTTAAGGATGGCAGGAGAGAACATTATGTACAGGTCATGAATGCTGTGATTTGAACAAAGGAAGAGAGGCAGTGTGAAAGCATTAAACATATATAGAGCAGCATACATTAGACCCCATCAGACAGAACCTTTAAGATCCCGAATTTATCAAATGACAACATTCATTTTGTACTATGTAGAAGACAACAAGAAAGTCAGCAACTTCATGTGCTGACATTGCAGTAAAACATGATTTTAATTAGCTCACAGAGAGGACACATTGAGGAAAAAGTGACATTTCATTGAGGAATATACTATTAAACACAACCCTCCTTGACCTGCCATTTATCAGGGTGCAACACAAAAGTCACATGACTCATCCTGTCTTTCTCGTTGTCCTTTGAACCCTGGAAATTCATGGTTCATTTGCAGTGACATGGGATCCTCCTGGTTTCTTGACACACAGAAGTATCTACTGCTTTTCTGTACAGTGATGGAGAGCAAGACGCACTACTCTTTATAGCAGTGGCCAATTTAAACACCAAAATAGCTACATAATGGGCAGTTCCATTCTTGAAGTTCCCAACTGAGAGGACTTGGGGAAAAATGGAATGAAAAAAACAATCTTACTTCAGAGCAGCACCAGATTGTCCTCAAATTAGAAAAATTAACCACAAACAGAAGCAAGAAATAAAAATAAACATAGAGCAACTAATTTAGAATTAGTGTCATGCCAAAAACCTGTTACACTTTGGCTACATGCAAGTCCAAAATACATCAGTTGCTTTTATTAGAAACACTAATGCAAAAGGTGTGCTGTTCTGATATCCCTATTCAGACCTCAGAGATAAAGAAAAGTGCAAATAGAGTTTTACCTGTCCTTCTATGTACTTAGCTGGTAGACCCAACACTGTAAAAAAAAAAAAAAAAATCAGGAGTCAAATATACCCATGATTTTCTGCTTTCTGCATTTTATTAATCTCATTAATACACATGGAGGAAAATTTCTGTGGCTAAAGTTCAGGAATGGAACTCAGGGGCTTGTCCGTCCCTAATTCTGTCAGATTCTCCTGAATTTGAGCAAGTTAGTGACCTATTAGTTCTATATCTATATAATAGGGATAATGACTTTTCTGTCTCAAAGAGGGGTTGTGAGGGTAAGTCTGCTAATACCTCTAAGATGCTTAGATATGAGGGTGACGAGTGCCATAGAAAATCCTATAAATAAATAAAATAAACTGTGAGAGCCTGAGGCACTGGAAGCTGCTGCCAAGGCTGTGCATTTCCACACTCCCCTTACTGCGGGAGATGTGGCTCAGAGCCAATATGCAGTCTGAGAGCAGCTCCTGCATTACTGGAGTGTGTGTGTTGTTTGTTTATTTGGTTTTCACAAAGGGTACCCACTACATAACCAAGGTAACCACAGTCTGCTTAAAATGGGCTGGTGCTGTGATGTGGTGAATCTGCTAAGCCTAGTTTTGGTGGCTGTCTGCTTTTTTCTTTCTTTTTTTTTTTTTGGTAACATATTTCCTAAAACCCTTCAGGACTCTTCTATTGGTTGGTTCAATTGCTCTTATTTTCTTTGGGATTTCTGTTTGTTTATTTGCCTGTCAGGCTATGCTGGCAGCTGGCAGGTCTGAGGACTTAGCCCTGTCACCCTGCAGGGCTGCCTCAGCCTGTCCGCAGCACAGGGCCTGAGGACAGGGCAGCAGTGGGAAATGTTTTGCCAGTTTCTTTGGCAGATCTCAGGACCAAGGTCCTGGCACCAATGTGGCAGGGCAAACACAGAGAGGGGAGCTCCCACAAAGGAGATGACATTCGCTGTAGCAGCTACTAAGGGACCTACTGAACCTTTTCTGTTGTTAGGCAGCTTTACTCCCTGAATGCTCCTTGCTAATTGGTGAGCAGGCATCATACCATACATACTCTGAGCAGCCAAGAGACTGCATACCTGCCTGGTCTTTAGTTTTCTTGGTGTCAGGATTCCCAACTTGCAACATCCAAATGACTGTGGGGAGCTGACACGCTGTGGCAAGGAGAGCACCGTGTCGTTAACACAATCCCAGGGAGGATTAATCTTTCAGGGCCGGTTAAAGCAGCTCCTGGCACCAGCTGGCAAGTTCCTTTGTAAGAACGAATGGGGGAGTAGCAGTGCAGTCAGGGCATTCTCACAGACTCTCAGTGGAGAGATCAGAGGAAGGGCTACAACATCCAATCCCATATGCCTGCTGAGGAAATGCTGGCTCTTTGGAGTCCCGAATGGATGTGTGACGTGTGAATGTGCCTGTGATATCTGTGAGTTTGTGTATAAACTACTGTACAACCAGTATCCATTATGAAACAGGAAAAGAGGAAACAAATATGCTAAGATATGGCTTTCCTGTAGTCTACCCAAGCAGGACCCATGCTTTGTCTCAGAGGAAGAGACTTATGCAGGAGCTGTGCAAAAACACACTCTAGACTAAGCCAAGACAAAGAGGAATTAATAAACTTGAGGGGAGAAAAAAAATCTTCTCCCTCAATCCTCCAAAAAAATAAAAGGTTTTTCCCAAAAATACCTTAAAAGAAATTTTCCCTTGCAGTATTCCTGAGAGGCTGAAGGTTGAAACCAAGTTCTTTGCCCTGACGTAGTAAAGGGGATGAAATCCAACAGGAGTGAAAATAAGCATAGTCTAAGTTCTGCAGTAATGAGTAATCCGTGGTTAAGCTGCTACCCCCATGCTGGAGCAGAAAGAGAGTGTCCGCAGCAACCCCTGGGGCTCAACGGGTGCCTCTTTTGAGTTTTCCTCAGCAGCAGATCCTGCTGCTCTGTGGTTGCTTCCACTTGCCCACCTTGCTAACACAAGATCTGGGAAGAGGCAGCAAGTCTGACCCCTTGCCTTCCATCTCTGAAATCACAGTCTGTGGGATTATCCAGCTCCAGGCTTTTCCTCCCTCTTGAAAAACAGGTGGGGACAAGAAAGGAGAAAGTTAAAGGGAGAGGAGACAGAAAGGAGCTAAGAGAGCAGGGGAAAAGATGCACTGTGACTGAAGAGACATGGAAAGACTGAATGTCTTAGAGTGGGGCAAATAAATGTACAGAGAAGAAAAACAAGAGAGCAAGATAGAATCAGTGTCATGGGAAAAGGAAGGGAAAAAACCCCTTTATTAAAAGAAGGAATAAGGGGAATGCTATGTAGTGGGGCATTTGAAGTGAATGCAGTGATATAAGACATTGGAGCAGAGTCTGTTCTATATAAGAGTCATGAAAATGGGGCTGGAGGGTGTTCAAGTCTTTTTGTTGACCACGTCCTTCCATGACTCCCTGTATCCATCAAAATGTCTCTCCATGAACCAAAACAACTCGCCTGTAAAAATTTGTGACCTTTAAGCAGAATCTTTCTTGTTGGATTTTGAGTCCTGACCTGCTTTTCAGATTGAGAAGGATTATGAGTAACAGATTTTTTGCTTCTTCTCAGGAAAAAAACATAATTCCCTTCTTTATCATCTTTAAATGAACTAAATTAATCCAATCTTTTTTGAAGGTCTTCATAGGCCTCTGATCATTCTTGTCAAAAAGATACATGTCACTTCTGAAGTGTGATATTCAGGTACTTTTATTAATATCTTCACAACACTGAGTAAACAGAAATAATTATTTTGTTTTAAATATTGTGTGTATTTTCTCTTGCATTTGCACCACAGAATAAATTTTACTTTTTCCACAAAAATTTGATGCTCCTAACACGTCAAGCCTGCAGTAGGCATATTGCTACCAATTTCTAAGAAAAATTTGTGTCCTATCAGCTACACTCTATCCTGTATTTATTGAATATTTATCTTTTAAGTTGTGCCTTCCACTTGTCCTTCCTGAATTTCATACTCCCTCCCTGTATTCTTTTCCAGGTCATTTTGCAAATCTGTCAAGGTCATTTTGAATTCTCAGCCTTTCTTTCAGTGTGCTGCGGTTCTTCCTACCTTCCTGCCATCTGCATGGTCAGTAAGGATATTTCTCTCTTCCGTCACTCTGTGTGTGTGTATATCCATGTGCCTGTATGACAGAAGAAAACGGGAGGAGCATACCTTTTGTGTGTCTGATGTTAGTTTATGTGTTAGAAGCAGGATGAGATGACAGATGTCATCTAAGTGACAATGTTGCTCTGCACCATTTTTTTCACTCACTGAAAGGGATCATACTTGAGGAAACCAGCGTATAGATTATTGATTAGTGTTGGCAATCTTAAAACCTACCACCCTACTTCAGATTATCTTTGTAAAATTAAACTAGGGTAAAGAGCAATACATACGTTTTACATACATTCTAATATATAAATATACCTAAGTGTGCATGCATGTGTATGTATACACATATGCATTTGTTCCTTAAACTGTTCATGATTCAAGCAAATAATAACTAAGGGAGCCAAATAAACTAATAAAATAAAATGGATTCTTTGGAGGAACTCCTATATTCCAATGGAAAATTCCCATAATTTCTGACACATCAACAGGATATCATCTTTCAAAATCACACTGTGTCTTTTTGTTCTGCTTAGAGCTGAGACCTGAAAATGAATGTACTGAGGCCTATTTCCATTGCTTTTGAGCACAGGCTTTTTCATTTACTTCTCAGCATAACAGTTGGACTGCACAGAAGCACTGGAGCTTAACAAAAAAAGACTCTCATCTCAGACAAAAACTGTAATTATCACAGGGGAACAAATTAAACAGAAAACCCCGCTGGAATGGGATTTCCACATATTTAGAGTGGTGTTAATACCAATAATATGGTACATACTAACAATAGAATCTTTCTGTAGCTTTTGTAGTATCAGATATGAATAAAAATATGTATGACTACACTGCCTCAAAAGAAACAGGATGCTCAAACACTTTTGTGGATTATTTTTTAAATGTTTAGGAGGTGGGGAAATTAATTTGAGTAACTTTAGTGTATTTTGTTTATAAGTGTTTCCATTTTAATCAGTATAGATCACAAAGGTATTGATCTAGAAAATAAAAGGGAGTTAATTTCAAATACTTTTGCCAAAGAACAGCATGCTATTTAAAAATATACACTTTTAACATTTATTTATTTTATTTTTATTATCTACATTTATTTTTCCACCAGTTCTGTCATCTGCCAATCACATCTCTTATATTAGGTGTCCATTAAAATGGGCGTCTATGAAAGAAGCAGACTCAGTATATCCATCTTACAGTTAAGTGTATTTTCCTAAGGGGAAAAAAACCCCAACACAACGATTGCAGATAAACATATACGTGTGCATGTGTGGGTGGGTGTGTGTGAGTGTGTGTGTAAAAGATCAGTGTTAGCAATGGAAACTACAGAAGGGAGTGTCAGCAGATTTATTCATGCCACAGGTCTCACATACAATAATTATTTTTTCATAGAATTATCACAGTCTTATATAGCACCTATGCATATAAACAATGGTAAGATTTAGTTTTGCTTCAAAGTTCAATGATCCTTTCCCTAACAATGCGTGTCATGTGCATCTCTCTTTCTAGAATTTGAAACTATGGCATGTATTAAACCTGCCTACAAGTGTGCACGTATATTTGTGTATATAAATCTCTTTTGTGTGCCCAGAGATGAATGTTACAGTGTCTTCATCTGTTTCCAGATGCACTCAGTCCCTGAAAGATTGACTTTTAATCATAGTGTTAGATAATACCATTCAATTCTAAAATAATTGTGATAAATTTACCATTTTCTCTCTTTTCCTTCCTTTAAAAATTATTCTACTGGAACTAGAATGAGTCTTACGTTTTTATTGAAATAAATAAATTGTAAAGCTCTGTAAAAAACAAACGTTTTTATGGTGAAAATATCCTGTTTAAATCTGCACAGACAATATTTATGTTATTTTCTTTTTCAAGGACTTAACTCTGTAACATTATTGACACATTTGGATCAATACTTTTAAAGGTTTCTCTTTTTTTTAATATCAAATGCTGGAATGATTTCTATGTTTACCTTGATAATATACACTTGTCTCTTTAAGGTGACAGCAGATGGTCCAATAAGAAGTGGCTGAACTAAGTGCTGAAAATATAGCAGCCCATCTCAAGCTCCCTTAACCGTAAAATCTATGAATTTATGCTCAACTGAGCGATAAGACATAGTCATGAAATGTCCAAGGGTGAATCAGGGTGGTTGGAAGTGTACCTATTTCCCCTGCACAATGAGAAACCATTCAGTGCCCTGTCTAAATGCACAGACAATATTTAGTAGCTTTATTTATCAATTAACTGTTTCCATCACGGTCAGACTATCTAGATCATAGTGTGCTGCTGAAAATTGCTGTACTGCTTTGCCTTCCAGGTTTCTGTGGGCTGTTTTGCTAATGTGCGTTTCGTAGCTCTCCAAGGTTACTTTAATACTGGCATTCCAGCGTGAACAGTTTGGTAGTCTGCGGATTAAATCCTCAGAGGATGTAAGTCAGTGCAACGCCACTGAAATCCACATGGCATCACAGTTTGCATCACAACACCATCAGGTTCACTACTTAACACATAATTTCAGGTTATGAGTGATTTCCCAGACAGGACTTTATTCTTCTTTGTGTCTGTATCTTTCTCTCTGTCATTCCCTACACATCCCATTGTAGGTTATACTCTCTGTTCCACTTGTTCAGCAATGCAGAGACAGAGCACCAACAGTCTGCTATGTTAAGAAGATGAAGAAACTACACCAGAAAAAGTATTCTAAACCATGGATTTTCTTCTGAACAATGTTATGTCAGCTCCATGTCCTCATCCTCAAATGACTTCTGGTATCAAACAAGCTGATTGCAGATCTGTTCCTAAACAGAGGAACAGCAAAACCACATTATGCGATCTAATACCTGAGAGCCATTACCTCTGCTGTATCTGTTTTCACAATCCTTAAGCTTACCGGGATGTAAAACCATTGCCAACATCATCCTTGGACACACAAACCAACAAATTTTGTATTTTGAAAAGAGTAAGTCAGTGTATTTTCTGAGGAAGCTCAGTGAAAGTGAATGTACCATTTGGTGTGAATAAAGCAGGCAGGCAGACACAGCAGATCAGCTTCCAGAGAAAGGGAAAGATGCCATCAGAGAAAAGGGACTACTTATCATCCTTTTCTGTCAAGACATTATGGGCCTGGCTGTGATGTAGCATGGCCATTTTCTGCATAAAGTTAATTTAAGCAGTCCAGGACGGATTATTCCCTTGCAAGAAATAATTCCTGCTTATTCTCCAAGCTGCTAGTGTAACAGAGGAAGAGAGCAGAAACAAAGGGAGGAGGTGGGGGCTGTTGTACTTAATGCACTGTGTCAGTCCTCAGTCCAGGAATCTGAAGTAGCTGCATGGTTGAGATTGTTACAGTTATTTTACAGGTGGGTAGTTTGGGAAACAAAGAAGTTCGAAGGCTTGAACAAACCAAAAAGCAATCACAGACACTAGGGAACACTGGATCTCCATTCTCTGCTTCCTGAAGGTAGGAGTTGGAGACAGGGAGAGAGAATATGCATAATGTATTTTATATGCAAAACACAGAACAGTATAAAAACAAAGATCACTCACAGTTTTGCCATACATATATATAGCATAACATTAAAGAAATTGCTCATCAAAAAAGCGCAGTGATTACACAATAAAACATTTTGAGCAACAGAGATATAGCCTGGGCCATTCTCCAATGAAGAATTTTAAATTAACTAATGCAATTATTTTGACAACTATAATTTCAGTAAAATTAAAATTCTTGATGTTGTATTTCATCATTAACACATGGTTACAAGAGCCATATATGTCTCCCTTTTTATTTGTCAATGAATTGTTTCAGAATGATACAAAAATATCCTTACTTCCTGTAGTTGCAATTTACTCTGTGTTTTGCTAATTTGCAGTATGTGAAAGAACTAGTTTTGAGTCTGCCTTTCTGATTTAGAGTTGAATGTTGTTGTATGTGGTCAGAGATTTATCAGCTCTGCACTTTGGTAGTTGTAGTAGACAAAAATACTTCAGGAAAAAACCGTATGTCTGCCTGAGTTCGTCAAAAAGGGTATTGGATGTTATACCATCCAACCTCTCCTTATGTGACCGTGGTGTGCCTCACATCGCTGGGCTATCACATCGATTGTGTGCAGTCCTCGCATGCCCCGTGGGACACAGCATCACCAGGGCTGAAACAGAGGCTTCAGTCTTCCCAGTGCCCCTTTGCCCTAAGAAGTCAGTCTGACAGACCAAATGCTGCAGAACCAGGATGTGCAGCTGCTTTTTCTCTCTTTGCACATCCATTCCCCTTACCCTTTTCCAGGTCTGTTACTGTTTCTAGTGCTAGTCCTAAATGAAGCTTTTTCAAATGCTCTATAATCTGTGTAAAGCTATATTCTGCTAGACAAGGAGTTTATTTAGATGGTAATCTTTCACTTTTAGTGAACTTTTAAATGAGCTAAATATTGTTAGCCAGGTGACCACTCACCTGTGGAGGGTGCAGAACGGATTGAGGGTTAGTTTTATTCCCCTTCAAGGTCTAGTTTTCAAATTTCAGTATTACAGTTCCAAATTTCAAAGAAAGAAGTACTCAGGATGGAAATCTTGAGGAAAAAACAGCCAGAGGCTAGAGGAAGAGCCTATGAGTAAACAAGGGGGATGAGGGGCAATCTTTCCCATATGTCAGCAAAGAAGCAGTTTCCTCTCAGAATACCTGAGGTACCAACAGATAGTGCATCCTACGCATCCTTTTCTTGTGTGGCTTGGGGCAGAGACTGGGAACGTCTGTAGGATGTCTCTTCTGGTGGGCCACAATTTAAAAATACTACTCCAAGAAAAACAGCTGTGATCCCAACTGAAGCAATCTTCCTACTCATGTGTCCTTATGACATTACAGTGCATATATTTAAATCACTGAAGGTGTGATTCTATCCTCCCAGCTGAGGTGAATATCTATTCTCCTGGAGTCAGGCTCATTATTAATTGCATCTTCATTCTATACAACAACAGACAGCAGAGACTGCTAGGATGGTTAGCTGCTGCTGCCTGGTTTATAACAACCCTGTTTTTTCAGACCTGATTAATAAATGGAAACTGACTGATTAAATTAACTTCCTACTTCCACAGAGTTCCTGAAAATAATTTTGAAACTTGCAATAGGTATTTTTAAAATAATATATCTCTCTGTTGGGAAGAATATAAGAGAAATCATGCCACTATTACAGACCAAATTATTCTGCTTTAACAATCTGGAAGACAATCTGTGCAACTTCTTTTCGTGGAATAAAGTGAATGGTCCTTGGAGGAAGAACAAGAGTATGCAAGTGATCTACTCATTAAATTCTTATATCAAATAATCTTAAGAATAGAAGGTCGCAAACCTGCATATTTTTTATACTCTAATCACTAATTAAAAGCAGATGCAGAACAAGCAGAATGAAAACCTGGTTTTTGTCTTCTTGTTGTTGTCTTCTTTCAATATTTTTAGAGGGATTTAAAGCTTAGTATACCAGTGATAATAAAAGCTTTTAGAAGCTTTAGATTCCTAACCAAACCATATCTTTTACTATGTCAGAGATACAGAGGAATAATTCTTGTGAACTGAGTTGAACTGGGATTCTCTTTCCAGGATCCATCTTTTTAACAAATCAATTGCACAATGTAGTACAATTGGCACTTGCCATGTAAACCTTATTTCTTTGCGTCTGCAGGGTTTGGGGTCCATTGATCCCTGCAACTTGTTTTCATCTCTTGTTGATATCTTTTTCCCTCAACACTTCAACTGCTTGCAGGGACTAGTCCCTTTTGCCACACAGTCATTGCCGCAGTATTAAGCTTGTGCTTCAATTTTTTCCCAGGTGCCATTTTTTTTGCATGAGAGCACTGACTTCCTGATCTTCATCATCTGCACACTTGAATAGCTGTGGCCAGTGCCAGTGGTATGGGTGTCCCTCAAGAGTTCCACTTTGGGACTATGAAACCGTGTAATTCTGAACATACTCACAACACCTTCAGAAAAAAAACTGCTGGTTTCCTTTGTGGTATGCATCAGAAAGAGCAAATCCCAGCTGATTTTCCGCTTCTGGATTTCCTAAGAGTTATTTTTCTTTACTGTCCCTTTCTTCCCACCAGGTTCCCTTCCAGCTCTGAAAGATAAGAACAGCACCCACTTCTCCCACAACCTAACACAATGCAGGCTGAGCACCTCGGCAATGCAAAAAATGCAAACCAGCTCCTAGCATCTTTTCAAGTTTGGAGATCCAAGCCTTTTTTGCAAGTTCAACATTGTAAACAATGAACGAGATAATGTTGATGATTTTTCTAATTGCTGGTGTCTCCTTTTTCTCAAACACAACTCATTTGAGTTGAATACTGCCATTTTTTATTCCTCTGATTTTTATTTTTTTTCTCAGGGAGCTCTACCTTTCATTTACTTTCCTTCACCACATCATCTGTATCTTCTGCAGCTGATTACACATTCGCCAGACAAGCTTAACCACACTGGCTGAACCTTGTCTTTCTTAAGACAGGCATGTAATTTCATGAGATTCTTTTCTGAACAATGTTTCACTTTCAATAGTGACCACCTTTAGCAATTTACAGCCCTATACCGCTGTAAAAGGACACAACAGTCCCCTTCACGGAGTCAGCAGGTTCCTAATGCAAAGATATTCTTTCTGTCTGGTTTCACATAAACTCTGGTAATACAGACGCCTTAGTCCTTCCTTCATCATCTGAGACCTCTTGACTTCAGCACTGAAGCATGCCCCAGGTCTCACTGGCTGCCTGCTGCAGTGAAACACATGTATACAGAGACCAGAGCAACTTTGTTCTGGAGGCAGAGGTCAGCCCGGACAGTGTTTGCCTTATGGACAGCTGTGCTTTGTGGAGAACCTGACAATGCAAGGCTCCTTTCTGTTCAGGATGGTGCTGGAGTGAAGCCCAAGCTTTGGCTCCATTGAAGTCATAAGTTCAAGTGTGCTTGTTAATATAGATTAATTTTTGTATATGCTTAAGTGCTTCCCTCAGCTGAGCCAAAAAACATAATTTTATTTTTTTATTTTGTCCAATAAATAAGTTTATTTTCTCCTATCTGTCTCTATATTTGATATTCTTTATTGTTTGTGTTCATCTAAAGTACTGTTCACACTGGTTTTTATTATTATTTTTTTCTATCACTTTATCACATGTTAGAGGGGGATACAAGTGGATGCTGAACTCACCTGGTATTGGCTTTGAGAACAGGTCATAAAATAATGTAATGCTCTGTAGAGATTCAGGTCATGTCTTCAATTGAAGATAAAGTGTTTTTTACCTCTATCACTCCAAGAAAATTAATATAGCCTCTACTTGTCTCTCTCCACCTTGGTATCCCTTATTAAACTTAGGCCAATTATGATCTGAGCATTTTTAGTATGACAAACATCAGGGATCAACCGAGGTTAATGTCAATTAATAGGTTGTGGCAGTTATGGAGTAACTGGCAATTTGGATGAGAAAATGAAAGAAACAAGGAAGCAGAAAAAGGTAGAAGGGGATAATATTGTATCACTTAGAAATCAAATATAAAATTTCAGTAAATCCTGATACTGATAAAGGAACCATAAGAAGTTAAATTCCATAGCGTCTGTCAGTCCATGCTGTTGTGTCACACCGATAACTGCAGCACACGAACTACACTGTGTCTATAGCCTATGTTTTGTCAAGGAGTTTCACTGGGCACGTGGGGGCTGTCAAGGCCTGGAAAGGTGATCTGTCAGAAAGATGTCTGTAGCATTAAGTGTTTAATGCCATTTTAATAAGTCCTGGAGCAACTGTTTTACAATTCCGGTATGTACCTGTGAATGGCTGTGCAATATTTTAAATCACTTTTTGCTTTTTATCTTCAGGTACATTGGAGCCAGATCCTTTCCAGACATATTTTGCTATAGTTCTTTTGATTTCACCAGGATTGTACCAGCTGAAGCTGAGACCCATGAGATTTTATTTTCTGAGTACCATATATCCTGAAGAAACAGATTTATGTAGAAGATGGTTTTTACCTGGCATAATATTCCAGGAAGGGAAATGAGAGACAAGAAAACAGTCTGCTTTCCTAAGTTAGAACTTTCTCTATACCAGTTAAAAAAGTAAATAATAAGACATTATTGTAGAGCATTTCTCTATTAATGAGTCAACTTTAAGTCTTGATTAATACACGTGGATGTATTTATGCATTTATATATATATGAGATGTAAAAAAGATGCATATTGGATCTGATTTTTCAATTAGGCACACATTAGAGTTTAACAAAAAATAAGTGTGACGCTTTGTCAAATTTATATACTTTTACCATTATTTGATATCTCCTGGGAGATCATGAGCTGTTTCCAAATCTTACTAAGCAATGGAAATAAAATATGATTCCATGAAAAAGATGTTATCACCAGTGTCACAGTAACTGCACCCACATATCAGGCACACAACTGAGCATAAAATACATGCTAGTAATAAATTTGGATTTCAAACAATTACGTCTTGCACCTATCTTGTAATTTCCATGTTATTTTTGTATCAGATATTAAATGCCATGGATTTCAAGATATTTTGAAGATGTCCAATGTCATTTTTAGCTTCTTGATGCACCCATATTTGGCTATATGAAATGCTAGGTAGGTTATGAAAAAAGGATAAGAAGAAAATCCAAAGTAATATATAATTATGTGTATACAAGAAATACCAAGCTCTCTTGGATTGCAACAGTTGTATTCCAAAGACGTTTTCTTTCCTTATCTGAAATTTTTCCCTTCGTCTCAGACAATATTCGGGTGCTGCCTAATAGCCCTTATTCAGTGGAATTGTAATGTTCTTTTACACCTTTGGTGATGCTTTTGTTTCATTGCGCTATTACTGCTTTCTTTTTTATTTGACTTCACGAATTTAAGGCTTGCAATTTATCCTAAAACATGTAATAAGAATCACAGAACCATGGAATATCCTGAGATGAAAGGGACCCACAAGGATCATTGAGTTCAACTCCTGGCCCTGCACAGGGCAATCCTGAGTCACACCCTGTGCCTGAGAGCATTGTCCAAATGCTTCTTGAACTCTGTCAGGCTTGGTGCTGTGACAACTTCCCTGGGGAGTCTGTTCCAGTGCCTGACCACCCTCTGGGCGAAAAATCTTTCCTAATATCTAACCTAAGTCTCCCCTGACACAGTTTCATGCTGTTCCCTCAGGTCCTGTCACTGCTCACCACAGAGAAGAGATCAGTGCCTGCCACTGCACCGCCCCTCATGAGGAAGCTGTAGACTGCAATGAGGTCTCCCCTCGGTCTCCTCCAAGCTCAACAAACCAAGTGAGCTCGGCTGCTCCTGGTATGGCTTCCCCTCTAGATCTGGGTGTAAGAATGAGTTTGCTTGCAACATCTTCCACGTGCAGATTTCTAGGGAAAATCAACTAGGTACTCTTTATCCATAGAATTTAAGAAAAATAAGGTACTTTACCTCTGATAGGCTGGAGGTCAGAGCAAGAGTATTTGCAAATAGAAACAGGGAATCCTGTTTCACTTTAACAGCTGCTTAGTAAAATAATCTGCAGCTATCTCTATTTTGAGACGTATTTTAATATTAAGGCAGGGGAATATAGTGAATGCAATAAAAAGAATGCCCTGAACCCAGCTCCAACGTATTCACGTGTGTTTGAACCTTAATGGTGTATATCTGTTTTTTATGTTTGAAACTGTTATTTTAAAAGGGAAAAAAAAAAAAAAAAGTGAAGTGTGAGAGAGAAAAAAAATTCCATTTTATTTTACACAAGATATTGCATTTTTTAATGCCCACTTGGTAGTGAAAAGTAGGGAGACAATATGTGGATTATTTTAAATTATTGTATATCTTCTTACTTAGAACATAAGTAATTACATTAGTACAGTTGACTACAAAAACAAGCAATAAATTCGCATTAGTTTGTTGAGTCTGTGTTAGCGGACATCCTTGGTGTGTAATTCAGATTAATATTTATAGCTCTGCATGAATTTCTTGTACTTGGCTCTGTAAATTTAGCTTGGAGGACACCAACAACTGTGCTTAGTTTTGTGATGCAATGAAAAAGTGCATGCTGATTGAAGTACAAAATTATTTTCAAATATAAATGTATATTTGTACTTCTGTCTTTCCAAAGTGGTTGAGCTTAAAAAAGCATTCCAAATTGTTTTTTTTTTTTTTTTTTTTTAAAGCCTCTCAGCTTCAAGATACGGTGTTCTTACTTTATAATGTGAAAGATGAAATTCCGCACGTATGTATGTAATTTTTTCAAAGCAAAAAAAGCCTCTTTGAACTTTCGTCTTAAAATCTAAATCATGGTTGAATCTCTTAGAAAGATTCCTCATCTGTTCATTAGAATTCTATCTCTGCATTCAGTTTCTCCACATATTTTCAAATGCTGTTTTAAATATTTTGCTTTCTTCCAAGTTTAATGTTTTGAATTAACAAGAGAAGTCTACTTTTTCTACTTTTCCCATACTTTTCTGTATTAAGAAGTTCTAAGATCTTTCCAAATTAATCAAATTGACAGTGTATTGGGGGCTGTTTGCAGAAGCAAAAGGCAGCAGTACAGGTCACAAAGACAACCACTTTAGCACCTGCAATACCCATGGGAATGTTATATCAAAAGAAATTCTCTCACATGAGGGAAGGTGGGCACTTGAGGCAATTAGGAAATCATCCTCCACCAGATGGGATTTCGTGCTAAAATTGTCTTTGCAGATAGCTAGAATTTATGAAGGAAAACATGTCCTTTTATATAAGCAATAGCTATTAGGGTCTAAGGAAACATTTTAAACTAATAAATGCTCAGATTGATGCTTGAATTGTAATGCTAAGGTATTACTAGTTATTAACATAAAAAATACGGCCCAGATTCAGTAAAGTCAATGTTTGTGCCTAATTTAAGTAGACCCCAAAAATGTTTGAAACATTAAGCCCCTGTCAGTGAATAACACATTTTAAAGCTAGTGTCTGTATTCACTGTTGAATTCATGGAAAATTGTTGATCTGTCTAGGAACTGACAATGACTAAAATCCCCCTGAGTTAGTCTGATTTAGAAAACCACCTCTACATTGTCTAAAAAGAGGATCAAGTGGAAGTACAGATAATTCATTTGCAGATTTGTAACTTAGTAAATAGGAAAATTGCCTGAGAGAAACAGGCATGACAGTAGACTGGATGGTAGGACAAATAACATCCTTTAGAACACACTGTAGTTTCTACTAAGACCAATTTGTAAATAGTACTACTGAGTCTAGCCCCCAGAAGCAAAAATTGGAAGAAATCCCAGTTTCCAGGGTGTATAAGGATGGACTTATCCTTTAAAAATGGGGAAGTTTTGTATTTGAAAACTGAAGGTAATTAAATGACACTCCATTAATGTTAATGCTCTTTAAAACCTCTCTCTTACTAATGTCCCTCTAATTGGTGGTAAAATATTTTCCAATCCACTTTTACCAATAGTGGCAAATGTATATTGTAACATCTATTACAAATGTATATTACAAAAATTATATTAAAATGGTACAGTAGCAGAAAATAAAATCACAAAATATGCTAGTAGTTGATTTCTGTATCTTTCAATTAATTGAATGATCCATTTAAAAGATTTTTAAATTCAAACAGAAAGTAAAATATCCAGTTTCATGCCAAGCTTGTTTACATCATTAGCAATGCTGGTTTGTTATCCCAGTGTATTTTACATCTATTACCTTAGAGAAAGTAAAATATCACATCATTCTTTTTTTCAGTTTATTTATTCATACTATAGCATAGTTTTTTGTTGCAAAAATTGTAAAACCCATAGAGAAAAAAAAAAAAAAAGAGGGACCATTTTAAAGTTTGTACTCACCTCTGCGCATGTAGGATACAGTATTTTTCTCAACTGGAAAAAATGGTAATTAATGTCACAATGCATCAAAATTTTACTTAGTTTGTCAGAGAGGTTTTTGTGCTTTGGTTTTGTTTTTTATTTGGTTTTTTACTTGCTTTTGTGAGTAGCAATATCCAGAGCAGAGGCAAATTAAAGATTTTAGCAGTGTTTTATCAATAATTCCTGACTTTATTTTTCTGAAGTTCAGAGACGGTTTCGGGCTTTACTGCTGTTATGTGCTGATTTTCTGACATTAATTTGAGATGACGTAGATAAGAGAAGCAGTTCCATTCATGAAATCAAATTCTGCTTGTAAGTATGCCTTTCAAGAAAAAGGAAGATCTGTATTTCTTCTAAGTATTTGCAGGTTGTGCATCTGTGTTAACTCAAATAATGAAAGCCAGGATTGATGATTGGCTGATTCAGTGAAGATCTTGCCAACAATTTTCAGAGATTAGGAGGTTGTTGGAAAGATATCAATGAAGGTTTAGGGATCACTGTCTGAAGTATTCTAAATTAACAGCTAATGGATGTTTTTAATAGCTCTTTTATAGATGAGTGCAGCTGAATGAAAACCGACAAGAAAGCTCAGCTTTGCTTGGTATGAGCTTTAACTTTTTTTCACACATGATGACCTGCCTCTGCACTAGCTTTCTCACTTTGTTTCTGCATAGGGTAAAAATTCATTTATTTTATAGTTAATAAACATATCCACACACTTTAATCTTCTCAGATTTTTTGGGGTTTTTTTTTTTTTTTTTTAAGTGATAGAGAATATTTTTTTTTCCTCAAATGCTGCATATACCCAGTGTTGCACTACTCTTTTCCAAAGATTTGTTCATCCATCCTGCTGTTTCTGGCAAAGTTCAGTTCTCACAGAAATGGTGAGCAGATATGAAAAAAATGAATACTCTTTGATTATAGCTGGTGTAATCAAGTTGTCTGACCTTCCTGGTGCACAAAGAGACCTGACTCGGGTATTCAATATTCAATTTCAGTGGCCCAAAGAGATGAATAAATATAAGGGAGGCAGAGTTCATATGAAAGTATACCATTGGGACAGAAAATAAATGTCTTGAGGTTGTTTTTTGCAGTAGAGCTCATATGATTCTGATCATCTCCATTGACGCCAACGGGCTGTCAAAAGACAGTATTTTTGTCATAGAATAGGGAGAAATGTGACATCATTGCTTCTGCCTAGTTCGCAGGTGTTTAAAATTATCTAAGTGTTTGAACTCTCAAAATTTTGCCAAGAGGGATTCACTGACTACCTCTTCCAATAAAGAACTCTATTTGTGCTTTTACATGTGCCTTTTTTCACTTCTGCACTATGAGCATATCAGATGAATAAGAAATGTAATTTAAAATTGTGCATTTACCTTTATGTAGACACAATATTGAGCAAAGAAATATCTTTTCCTCATACTGAGGCTTTTCTGTTAATATAGAAATAAAACTTGAAAAATATCCAAATGAAAAACATACATATCCTTAAAATGGACCTGACGTCAAAGAGATGCCAGTTAAACATAATTTTAGAACAATTTGTCAAATTGGAAAAAGTCTATTTCTACTCACAGATAGGCTGTACAAGGAAAATATGATGTTACTGGATGTATATGTGTAGATAGCTAAGTCAAACTACATATTCCCAGTGAATGTGATTGTAGCTTAGACATCTAGGACCATTGTGAAAAATACATTTAGGCAATACATTTTGGTGTCTGAAACTGGAGTGGATACCCACTATAAAAAATTTTGGATTATGTATCAATGAAGTAACAGTTATTTCATTGTATTTTATCTTGTACTACTGTAGTGCATCCTGTAATGATGCAGTCCAAGTTCTAGCTTGTATTGATTGATACCATCCCACAAGGACATAAATTCACTGCTTTCATTTTTAATAATTGCTATGAGAAGCAAGAAATTTCAAACTTCTTACAAGCTTTCTGTATTAAACATCTTTATGAATATCTGAGTGATATCTTCAACAGGGATTGAAAACCTTATATACTGTACCTTATATAGGTACAGTATATAAGGAAGCTTTACAAAAGGTGTCAGGCTTTATTATCAAGCCTAATTGGCCTATGATTCTTTATTTGTAAGAAGCCATTAACTTCTTAATAGATTGTGGGGACTAAGATTCTCATCAACATATTCTCCAGCATTTTTAAATCTTTCTTTGATTCAGGCAATGAAAATTTAAAAAAAAAAAGGAAAACCAGAATGGGCTGATATTGAAAAGAAAGCATACAATAAGGGATTTTTTTTCCTGACATTATCCCAACAAAGAAAAGAATTGAAAAATACATTCTTAATGAGAGAATATTTTATTTTTTTTTTTTAATTTTAAAAAATACCTCAGTAATTTCATACAACATCAGTAAGGATATGTCGGCAGCATGAGCAAGTGATTCCTACCCCAAGAAACCATCCATAGACTCAGGGAAAGAAAGAGCATTAGAACAGTTTGCATCTTCAGATCTAATTCTCTTCATTTTTCTTTCATTTTGATTTTTGCTTTTAATGTTTATACTCATTATTGTCAAGTTTGTATATCATGATGGTGCTTTCTAGGGCAAAAAGGCTGATTTCAGTGATAGAGTTCTATGACCAAAGTGCCAGTCTGTCTTCAAAAAGTTGTATATAAAATATGATTGAAAAGAAAATACTAACTAAGCACAGATACAGCTTCCTTCCAGCTAGGGAAAGCAAACTCCTCACATCTGTATTCTTAAGCTAGCACCAAATATTTTAAAGGAAAAAAAAATCTTGGGAAGAAAATCAGCATCAACATTTTTAACAGATTCAAGATTCCCATCAAAACAAGCATTCAGGAAATTTATTCTTTCAGATTGGAGAAGAGTGAAGCAAAGTATAATTTTAACACATAACTATGAAGATATGCATGAATTCCCATCTTAAGCTCCGTGACTGAATGGCATCTTTGGAAGAATGTATGTAATGTCTTAGCAGCTAGGCTTACTACCTCTGAAACTAGACTTACCAGCCTCTCCAGGTTTTGCACCTTTTTCATTGTGTTTCCCTATCACTTTTTACTAGTTCAATTGTTCTTCATTAATGACTCAAAATAATCTAATGTTGGTAATGCATATTTTGTTGTTACTCTACTTCAGTGAACTGGCCAAACAACCTATGAGACAAACACCTTTGGATAACTGATCAGTGACCTGAAGCTTCTAGGATCTGGTGGTAGTCAACAAGAGAACTTCAATAATTTAAACAAAGGGCAAGATAACCAGGCCTTGCTTTTTATGTGTAAGGCAAGGGGAAAAGCACAGCTGATGCCGGCCCCAATGGAGATGGGAAGCACTCACAGCCCTTTAGGTGGGCTAGATAACCAGCACTGTGGAAAGGACCACTGCCCAGTTGGTAGCAACTTTTTATGCCTTTAACTGAAGCATCTGAAGTTCTTAATTTCTCATCTAACCTTCCTTGAGCTGTGGCTGCTGCAGATGATATTGCTTAAGTTTGGAACAGATATTCTGGGATGCCACCAGGCTGTGCCAACCTGAGTCACTCTCCTAAGGATCTATGTTGGAGTCAAGGATGGATCTCCTTGAGATAAATCCTGCGTGGGGCAGGTACTGGAAAGGTTTAGGGGGCTGTGTGGCAATGCACCCTACCATCAAGAGGCACAGCTTGACTGTAGGAGTCCAGAGGTCTTGAAAACCCTGCAAAAATGCCACCAGATGAAACAGTCTGGCTAGAGCAGTCATCAAATACAATCTAACAGAGCATTGTGGGCATTGTCATCACTATCACTGGGAGTTGTAAGCACGGCTTGAGGACATTTGTATTATCCAATTTGTACCATCAAATTAAAATACTGCGGTGCATAGAACTGGAAAATGGTATCTGGGAGTCATTAATAAATACCTGGGCCAGAATAAGGCAAGGTTATCACCTTTTTGTCAAAGTAATAGAGATACTTCTCTTAATGAATGGCCCCAATCACCGTTGGACAATAAATATAAACGCATACAGATGGAAAGGTTTTTCAGCCTACAGAACAATAGCGAGATATTACTAGCTGGTTTCACAGACTCAGACAAAGTTAATTATTAGCAAAAATTCTTTTTTTCATAAGGATTGCAATAAGAATGAATAGAAAAGGATATATCCACAAAAGCATTCTAATTTCTTAGACTTTCCTTCCAGATATGGGAGAAATATGTGGGAGTGAGTCTGTATTTCCTGACCTTGGCAGATCAAAATGCAAAAGGTTTTGCCCTCAAATGTCACCAGTGGTTTAGAGTGAAGAACCTTTTATTAACATTTTCAGAGTTTCTGGGTATATTCCCTTTAAGAATTTCCTTTCTAAAATCTGCATGCTAAATTATTCTGCTGCCCCGTCAGATCACCTATGTTCCATTGAAGCAGGACACATTTTTGCTTAAGTTATGCAGAGGAAAAAATCCTTAGGTTTTAGCCTTCAGTTGGACTCTAAAAAATTAGGGTGGAAGAAAGAAATTTTCTGTAATGTTCAACTTAAAAAGAGAAAAAAGCAAACAAAACCCTTTTCATATGGAATGTAACACCCTAGGCAGAAAAAACATATCAAAATAAGTACTTCACAACTGCAGACAAAACATCTGTATTTTAAAACTGATTGAAAGATTGTGGTGATTTGAAGAAAGCTTAAAATTTCTTAGCCTATATTTTAAAGAAACAGATATAGTCCTAGTCCTAGTTTAAGTATTATCAACAAACTAGTCCTCTTGGTTTGAGAAATACTGAGTTATCATCTAAAGTGTTTTAAAAATTAACCTCTTGAAATTCTTGAAATGAGCCATGATATCCATTAAGGCAGAACATGGACATACTATTAGCAGGTTTTACATTTCATCTTGCTGTTGTATTTTGACTAAGAAAGCAAAGAAGTGTTCCTTAAAATGATTATGTAGTAGCCTGAGCAATTTCTTTAATCTTAAAGTAAAAATCTGAAACGGGTTAAATGCATTTTGCACAAATACCTCTATGCTATTCCAATAAGAACTGGACAAGCAGATACCATTATGGCAGGTGGTTAAACTTCATCACTGTCAAGAAAAGGTAGGAATACCTTGGTTATAAGAGTGAAACAGTTTAACCTGAATTAGAAATACCAGCCAAATTTATGTGTTTGTAGCTTATGGTTTCCTAGATTTTTTTTTTTAATAGAAAAAGTTTACTTTCGATATCAAATAATTGGTTTGACTGACTTTTCCTGCTAGACTGGATCAACCTAAGAAAATACGTATGAGTATTTAGTGATGGTCTATATATATAATATGGAAATAGTCAATTACAGGAAAAAAGCTACATGCTACTGACAGAAAACAAGTAAAACAGCTGAAATACAAAATTAAATGTATTACAGGTGTTAAATGCAGCCCTGTTTTAAACAGAGTCTGTTTCCAGGTGATGTTTAACATGCTGATAGATTCCAGTGGTCTTTTAAGCTTGCAGGTGCACACATTTTTATTTAGGTATCTGTTTAAAAAGAGTCAATCTTTAGGAAATGTCATTTGTTTAAGAACTAATATAATTTTTAGTAATGTTAACCGATTATTATTGTATGCATAAAACGTGGATAAAAAGTCATACACCTGGCTGTTGATCTATACTTACCTCTGATTTTTAGCCTTGTGGATGAAAAAACAAAAGCTTAAACAATAAAGCAGTATTTGCATTGTATTCCCTTCATATAGGTAACACAGAATTTGGCAACATTTATATCTATTTTTTGTATCCCTGCAAGGAAATCTATATATAATGACTGAATTTGGTAGTATCATGATGTCATGGATATCTCTCATAGTTTAGCATAAATTTTTTGGGAAGGAAAAGAGAATTTTCTGAAGGGTCAGTTCCTGAATCACAGTCATAAAAATTCCCACAACAAATGCAAACTCAATTACAGTGTCAGTACCAAAAAAAAACCCCAGATGGTTTGCAGTGGTGGTCCCTCTTCTTAATTTTGCTTGTTTTGCTTTGTCTTGCCTTGCCTTGCCTTGGTTCTGTTCCACTCCCCTTTCTTCCCCTCCCTTTCCTTTTGCTTCTTAAGAATTTTAAGAACAAACTTTTGACTTACCTGCAAAACCTATTAAGCCTTCAACTCAAAGATGTTATGACAGAGTTTGCAGGCAATTTGTCCCTTGGGAAAAGCAGACATCAAAATTCCTCTAAGGAAATTACAGGTTTGCTGGTTAAGAAAATCTCAAAAGACTCCATCTCATTTGCTGTTAAATTTGAGGGATTCACTTTAGGTTCAGCTTTTGTCTCTAATGCATTCCATCCCTACACCCAGAAAAGAACCCCAGATGTTTCGATGAGGCTCTTGAGTAGTAAAATAAGGATCGAAGTTATTTGTGGTTTCATCCAACTGACCAAAGTAAATGGAAGGAAACCAAAGCCAGCAACGTGGCCTTCTGAGACATATAGGACGTTTGAAAGGGGTCCACTAAGAATGCTGATCTTAATGCAATTTTCAGTCTGTGCAAAACCAAAATGGAAGAAAAGATGTCCAGCAGCAAGAAGTTTCAGAGCTGCTCAAGAAATGCATTTTAAGGTGCCCCTGAGAAAGACAGAAACTGTAATGGTGTATTGGGTCTGGCTGAGCTGGAGTTCTTTTTTCCTTAGCAGTCCCCACAGTGCTGTGCTCTGCGTTGGAAGCTGGGAAGGTATAGAAACACATCAGTGTTTTTGCTGCTTCTGAGCAGAGCTGTCACAGCATCAGCACTGTCTCTCTAATATTGCCTCTGTCAAGGGGCTGGGGGTGGGCAAGATCCTGGGAGGGGACAACTCAGCCAGATGACCCAAATTAACCAAAGAGATATTCCATACCATGTGATGTCAGCTCAGATATAAAAGCTAAGGAAAGGAGAAGGAAGAGGAGGTATTTATTTTTCACAATGTTTGCTTTCCAAAGTAACTGCTACCCCTGCTGAAACTCTGCTTCCCAGGAAGTGGCTGAACATTGCTCACCAATGGGAAACAAAGAACACTCTTATTTTTCTCTTTGCTTGTGCACATGCAAACTTTCACTTTTTCCTTTAGTAAACTGCCTTCTCTCAGCCTACGAGTCCTTTCCATCTTATTTTCTCTTCCCCATTCGGCTGGGAAGGGGAGTGATGGAGTGGCTTGGTGGGCACCTGGAATCCAACCAAGGTCGACCCACTGGAGATAGGAACAGGGTTAATTCACAAAATACATCCAAACTCAGGATTTACAGTGATAAAGACAATGTTTCCTGTGACGGAAGAGGTATTTTGTCTGATATACCATTTGGGAGGTGTCACCATGGTGGGTATGTTCAGCTGTACTCAGATAGTGAATATATGACAGCACCCTTTTTTCTTACGAACTCAGAAATAATGTGTATTCTAAAGTACCTATATGTCATTTTTTAACAAATAAATAAAATAATAAAAGAAGGTCAGTGCGAGAAAACAAAACAAAACAAAAAAAAAAAAAAAAAAAAAGATGCTTAACTGATAGTTTACATAATATGTGAAGAGAAATCTGTGCTCTGCTGCTTGTTAGGCTAGAGCCTCTTATGATACCAGTGCTTGCAGCTGGAAAAGACTCCCAGCTCTAGACATTGCCTGTGTTGGCTGCCCACAGCCTTAAAACAAACAAAACTATCCACCAAGAAAACATTCTTGACTTCTCCTACATGACAGCTCCATGTACATGTTGATCTGATAGTTTCCTTTCTTTGTTTGTATTTTTTAAAAGTCACCAACAGGTCTACTAGAAAATTTTTCTCTAGAGAGTGAAATTTTTGTGGGTGCATTTGTCCATAAATGCAGACTTAGGGCACGTCCAGCATACAGTTACCTCTAGTTTTGCTCACACTTTCTTCTTTTTCCTTCTTTTGCAAAGAAATAAAACATTCTTTAAGTTTGCCATCCTCTCTTTTAAGTCCACTCAAGCATTGTTTTGCTGGCCTTCTGATATCCCTACTCACCACAGGATCAAGACCACAGACCGAACACTTGCAAAAAATCAACCCATAGCAGTGAGATTTTCTGTGGGAAGATGACAGATCCCAGGAAACAGAGCTCCCTAACATGAGAATTGACATTACAAGACTGTCAACACATATTAGATATGACCTTAAGACTGGAATAAATTATTAGTATTAATTATTAATTTATAAATCTATTTTAAAAAGCAAATACCTTTAAAGGAACAATAACAAGGTGATTTTTAATTAGAAGCTTGATTTCTTAGAAGGCATTTACCATGAACAGGCTGGCTCAGTCACTCATGAGACTTACTCACCTACCCACTTTTGCACCAGGATCCTCGACTCCGACGGACATCCCATGACAGCTACATTGTGCCAGATGGAAAAACCTCAAAGTGCCTAAATTCAGCCTAGATCTGGCCCCAAATATAGTGGCAGGCTCAAAAATGAACACTTGCAGTGAGATTATGTTAAATTACAATGGACTTCCTATAGAATCTTGCATTATATATGCCTGAATACCAAAAGTATTCATCATGATTAAAATTATTGCAAGAAATACCAAAGGAAGTAAGAATGATTTGCCACTTATTATAAAGTGTTGCCCATTTTGCAATAAGGGGCCGATCATTATTAATTCATTTGATATTCTTTATAACATTAATCATGACTAATTCATTTAGTATTATTAATGTAGATATAACATGAAATTCTATTGCAATTTAGGTATTTATTTAAATGTATCATTAATTTAAAGAGTTATCAATCCAAAACGTCAGCAGTTTTACTCAAAGGCTATATGTAAGGCACTTTCCTTTATTTGAAGCTGAAGCAATCATTTTCAAGCAAATAAAATACAAAAATTTCTGTATTTTTACTTAGGAATTGTCTCCTTTTTTTTTTTTTTT
>VZRN01003294.1:90909-109797 GCA_013397935.1 Dasyornis broadbenti
TTTCATGGTACCAAATGATAAGGCATGTATTAGATTTATTTCTATTACCTGAAACAGGAAGAAGCAGACTTATCTAGGGTCTTGAACTCCAGTCTTTCACTACAGTTACATATGAAATGTCCTGCTTCAAATGACCTACTCACATGTTAAGCTGAGCACACATTTAAGGACTTTTCTTGGATAAAAGGTTTATTTCATCTCTATCTGGGAAATAAATTTAACCTTTATTCTGCCCAAGTAGCTTTCATATTTGGAAAAATCATAGGAAAGAGACCTTTTTGACAGCCTGAAGACTTTATAGGTCCTATGGAACAAGTTTGGAAATTTTAGACAGTACCCATGCCAAAGTCCCCTAAAAAAAATATCTCTTAAAAACTATACTTTGTCTACTGGAAAAATTCACTGTCATGTTTCAATTAGATAAAAAATTCACCTCTTCATTTGTAGAGCAGCACTGCTTTGCTCTGTCAAGCAGTAAAACATCTTCTATGTTTTTATACTGAAAGAATTACTTTCTTTTCCATGTATGTGTAAAAGAATGGAATCAAGAGCTAACAAGAAGTCAAGGAATATTTATAGGACAATTCAAATTGGCTTTAAAAACTTCACTGAGGTAGAAGAGCTGAGGTTCAAGCCATTCATGGAGAAGCAGAAAGTCCCAGTACTGCAGGGCACTGAGCTGAGGAGCAGGTTATTCACCACAGCACAGCAATGGCCTACAAAAAAAACCCAAACACAGATCCACAGTCAAAAGTTCTCATGAGAGAAACAAGAGAAAAGTACAGATAAGCAGAAGAGAAATAGAAAGACCAACTAACAATGTAAAAAAAAAAAAAACAAATGAAAATTAATCTGCAGTTCCTCAGATTACTGCAGGGAAAATTGTGAAGATTTTTGTATTTTAGGTAGCATTAGTCTAATAGACGTGTTTCTTGTTGTTTAGTGAGATTTTTTATATTTCTGGTATACTTGTAAGAGCACTACAGAGCTCATAAAACCAGAAAAGCCTTATATAAGTTCAAATAACGGTCTCTGGCTCTCTAAACAGTCTTCATGCCAGCACGAAAAGCCGGATATTCTTGGATATCTGAGCCCTTCTGATGGCTGTAAATGTTACTGGGTGAAGTACAAAGGATTAGCTAAACCTCATACATGTATTAAAATTCGTCATTTGCTGCAATTTTTAGCTTTTGGCACTTGCCTTTCTTATTTTCAGCCACTGAAACCACTAGCCAGAACTTGGAACTGCAACCATGTAACTCACCAGTGACGCACTCATCACTCTCACAATGTACTTTCATTCAATGTGCCTTAAATATTTGATGACTGCAACGGGAACCTGTTGCCTCCAAATCATCAGCAGGAATTCTTTCCAGAATCATGGATCCCTGTAGAGAGGAAAGGTAGTAGAGGTGGACTACAATCTCTCTTCTCTTAAATCCACTGCAATGAGTCTTGTAACCCCTGCCTGCAGACAGCACTACAAGATGTAGTTTTACATCAGCCTTGAAGCTTTTCTTAAGTAGGAAGTGTCCCATTTCAATATTGTCAGCAGGGGCTTCTTCTGTAATTATAACAGTATTTATCACTGCCATCTTAATTTCAAAATCTGTAGCTGGTGTTATTTAATAAATCTGGACAAAATAGAAAAAAAAATTGGACAGTTTTCAAGTTGTGGTTCACTGCACTTCTGCAGGCGAGAAATCCTTCTGTGGGGGCCTGCTTATCACAATGTGATATGAAAAAGAAATATATATAAAACTGACATCCGCTTCAACTTTGCTATAGAATATTCAACACCTTCCGCATTCATTTGTATATTCAACGATAACATCTAAAATTACTGTGGTCACCCTAAAGGATGTTAATTACAATGCGACTCAGCAGCCTTTATACAACATAATTGCAGGTTACTAATGTTCATAGTATCCATTGAGGTTGTAATGGGGAGCAGAATTTAGCTCATGGATTTTGTGATGAAGGTCTTACAGCTATTTCTTGTTATTAATCCTCTTTAACACTCCCCATGCATCATCTTTTGTTTGTTCCCTTAATTCAGAGTGAGTTTTATTTTTTATACATAAAGGATATCTTTCTTGTAGGCCTGTCAGGTTCAGATTTACATATTGTAGATTTAATTGCTTCACATTTCACTTTTTGATAAGGTTCTCAGATGTTAGGCTATATTAAGAAGGGGATGGAGACTAATACAGGAATTATTATAATGGCATTCTATAAATGAAGGTTTCATACTCATGTTGAATACTCTACCGGGTTTCAGTCACATTTCAGAATGATACTGCAGAAGAAGAAAGGTCTGAAAAAGGGCAGAAAATACATATTAGTTGGATAGGGAGTATTCATATGAAAAGAAATTGAAAAGATTATTTAGTGTGAAGCAAAAAGAATAGGAGATGACATATATAATAACGAGTGGTACAGAGAAAAGCAGTGGGTAGTCCTCACTGCTCTGTTTTACAGTAAGACACAGAGGGCATTGAGTGAAAGGAAAAGGCAACAAATGTAGAACTGATAAAATGAGATCCTTTTTATGGCATTGCATCTTATAATTAGCCTGTTGAACTGACCACTGTATGTTATTATTGAATAATAATTGAGGGCTGCTTGGAAAGTTTCAAAAAAGATAAAGCAATTATGTTAATAAAAATAGCATCTGCAGTGGAACTAGGTAGAGCAAGTTGGGGAGGGATACGAGCTCTTGCAAACCAGAGCAGAGTGTAATCACGGCCAGAGGTTGTTCATGCTGCTTACTATCATCAGACTGGGAACCATACAACTATACAAGGCTTCCCTTCACATTTTCCACCTAAATCCCTCATCTGAAAGAACAATAATCAAAAAAGACACTGGATCCCATAAAACTCTACAGACAATTACCTTGTTTGATTTATTGATGGACAGGGAAGAACAGGAATAAGTGGACACATTGCCTGAGGCAGCCACAACAAAAAATATGTAGTGTGTCCTACTACTTGTGTTCCTGGTATTAACAAATAGGGATACAAATGGAATTTAATTTAATGGTGGAAAAGGCAGTGAGGAGCCATTAAATACAGGTTACAAATGCAATCTCTCAGTCAAGAGATGCCCATAATACAAGTTGCTACATGTAGGGAGATTTAGGAGCAGAAGTATCATTTGTGAAATTTTTCTGTTGGATCTGCTCTTTGCTACCAGCCAAGGCGAGACTACACAGAATTTTCATGTACCCGGCAACCCTAAATCTCTGCTTTTGAATGATTTTTGTATTGGTGCATGCTGATTGTCTTCTGCAGTAGTAGAAAAGAATACAATTCCTTTATGTTCCTGAAGCTCATGTCATTACATGCCATTGGCAGGACCATCACTGGCAACCAAGAGCCACATCTGTTTTGTACAACAGATGTCCTTGCTATCTTTCAGTGTTAACAGAGGATAAAATCTGTGAATGATAAAATTTGGGGATGATTTTCAGTTTCAGGGAGATCATCTTTAGAACAGGCAACTCTAATGAAGAAAAACAATATCCTGTTGATAGATTATGGAGGATTTGAGGTTTTCGTTAAATAAAAGATGGACTGACTGTAATTACATTAGTTTCTTTTGCAAATGTTATCAATCATATGGCAACTTTGGGTTAATTTGACAGGGTACTCAATATCCATCAACACTGATGTAAACTTTGCAATGTATGTAATGCTTTCATTGTCCTGTAACTTTTCTTAAAAATTTTCCATTTCATATTCAATATGGTATTAAATAGAGTTCTTGATCTAAACAGGTTTATTTTCTTCAGTACAAGCACATCATTCTGAACAGACAATATAGTGTTAATGCTGAGCTCTGAATTTTTGTTTGTTAAAAATTTGTCTTTCACTGTTCTTTGCTATGAATGCACAAGTGGCATAAAGCTGTGTTATTGTGTTAATTTGATTTTGGTTGTTGTCTTTAAAATATTTCTCTTATTGTTAGTGACATATGAGAAGTTCGAAAACAAAATGTTTTTTTTTCTTTAAATAACAAAAAGCAACCTGCAGTTCCAACAACAGGCAATTTTCCATGGCAAGGCAGCTGATGCTTTGTCATTAAGGATTTGGACTTGTTGAACTCATATGACATACCGACTCATTTAAGTTTCAATGTACATTTCCTGTTGTGTGGGATGATCCCTACTCCTCTACTTCTGAACTAAAAAAAAAAAAAAAAGCATGTAGGAACAGAAAGAAAGACACAAGGTTAAGTGCCTTTCAGCACACTTCTATTTTTTCTCCTAATTTTTCTCCTAAAAAAAAAAAGAGAACTTGTTAAAGTTTACTTTTTTGGTTTTATTTTAGTAAGCTAGAAGAAAAAAGAAAAAAGAAAAATGGAATGAATGAATATGAAAATGTCCTGAACACTGAGATAAAAGCACAAAGTTTTATGGCAAAATATTTCTCTGAATCTTCATGATATTCATCCTGTACCTCAAAAAGTTTTTTTCTGGTGTGAGCAACACTTCTTGTCTCCCTCATGACTACTCCCAATACACATTTTTACCATCCCACATCCAACAATCTTGCCAATCTGTACCACCTGCCCTCCACCCCTTCAACAGGCTCTCTGTACATTCCTAGCTACAGTCTTCATCCACACCCCTGCTTCAGCTATTCAATCTGTTTTTCAGTTAGGGAAATGCTCTTTCTTGCATTTGAAATTCTTTTTTCATCATAAAAAGAAGTGTCCTTCAGAAAATGCCCTGTCTCATTCCCAACAGAATTTTCTTTATGGAGATTTTGTGTAAGATGGATACTTCAGGTACATATTGTAAAAAAACAAAGCAAAAGGACACATTTCTGCAATATTGCAAAGGAAAAAGAAATAACAGACCACCTTTTATTTTGGATTATGACTGTTCTTTACATTTTTCAGTCTGAGTGATTTTGAAGGAATCCTTACATTAGTTTTCATTTACATTTCATTTATCATATTCATTGTTTGCTGACATTAGAAAACACATGCATTTCTGCCTTGGTCTAAACTACTGCTGTAGTCTGGGAGAACATGCATGTAGTCTGGGAGAACATGCATATCCTCTGGGAGATCACAGATGGGTGCAGGGCCTTCATGGAGAATGGGGAAGAAAAGCATTCAATATCCTCCAGCAAGCTTTAGAGAAGCAGATCACCATGGACCAAGGAAGTACTAAAACATCCAGTCATGCTTACAATATTATTGCTTCAAAAGCTGGCTGTGTTCTTCATTACCACCCAAGCTTAATGGATCCATTTATTTCTTGCTTTTTAATGTAATGTCATGAGCTGCTCTTCATAATACCAAGTGCAGCCACTGACCCAGTGACAATCTGCAAAATGAGGAGCCAAGTTTCTCCCCTTTTCATATCCCGTAACTTGTCAAGGGGTGCACAGTTTTTCCAGCTGTGGGGGATGCTCAGGCAGAAAGCTCATGGTTCTCACTCCTGCCCAGCGTCCATGCTTTCCCTGGGCAAGTGATAATAACAATGTGAAGATTACTGCAGGCACTGCACTGCCGGATGCTGTGAGTGCAGTAGTCGGGGTGGCAGAAGCACAGACACACCAGTAACCCTGTTACGATGCCTGTGCCTAGTCATACAGGCAAACCCTGATAAATGCAAAGGACTTTAAAACCTGACAGTTTGGTACTTACAGGGGCAAAAGGCACCTACCTCTAAGTCACCAGTCCTAGCCTCAAGTCAATGAATAATCAGGAGTAGAAATAATAAAGTAGAAACCGTATTACATAGTAAGTATTTTAAAATATGATAGTTGCATGATTAATTCTTAAATTATAGTAAGTATCCTAAAAATATGAATATTCTAGAAATTAGCGTTGCAGGAGAGTGGAAGAAAATTATTCTCTCTTTTAACTGTAGCCTTTTGCAGGTGAAAGCGAGACTGATTCCAGCTTGAGTAACATCTGACTCCCAAACTGCTTTCCTGCAGCCCACTGGAAATGCTCAATGAACAAGGTCTCCCTTTTCCAAGGTGAGACTTAAGGAAAAATGAGATTACTGTTAAAGAGTCTATGTAACTTTTAGAGACCTCTTCACAAAGTCGTGATGATTTTTGATTGATGTCACTGTCTGTGTGTCACAGAGGAAAGGTGCGTCTACAGCAGCCTGTGTAGAAAAAGTGTTCACAGTATTCACTTTTGTTATACCAGTGCAGAGAAAGAGAAATTGCTCGATGCCCTTGAAATGAGGTCATTTTCACATTCACTAATCAACAATAAAAGAATGCCCAAATTGTCTCATTGATCTAGGAGAGTGTGCATCTCCTCCATCTAAGTTATTAACTGAGGAATTAAAATGAGCTTCCCTGCATATTTATTCCTCCTGCTATGTTTTATGGATGCAATATTATGTGGGTTATATTTTTTTAAAAAAATATATCTACTTCATTGCAATAATAGGGTTTTTTTGTTGTTTTTTATTTAGTACCTGCTGTTGGGTAAATTTTGTGGGTTTCTTTAAAGTCTAAGTGTATTGCATTAAATAGCTTCAGAAAAAAAAAAAAAAAAAAAGATGGTATCTAGCCTGCTGAGTAAACATAAATTTCACAGTTAAATACATAAAATAATGATTACATCCAATGGTCATGAGGGACATGTTTTTAGGAGTATACTAATTAAACTACATCCTTCAGACAACATGTTTCTACACTTACTAGCAATGAACCATATCTGATTTGTCATTAAGTAATTATGAATGCTAATGCAAATAAAGCACCTTTCAAACAAGGCTTCAGAATAGAAATTAATCATATATTATTCTTTCTTATCCTACCACACAAGGGTCATTTAAATAAAAAAAAAAAGCCAAGGATATGAGACACACATAACAAGAGAAGTTGCTAGTTTTGCTCAGGCTTCTGTTCATACCTTTGTCTTTGTGGAGTTGTTTATGTATGCATGCATATACTTCTAAACTGAGAGAGTGAATAAAAAACTTTAAAGTAATTCAAGCCTTGATCCAAAAACTGCTAAAGCTTATTGCAATCTTCCATCAGTAACAATAATAATTAGCAGTTCTTGCGCCCTTCCTTTTGCAGATCTCAAAGAACTCTACTAAAGCCTGGGATGAAAAAGCCCATAAACACAAGGGAGTAAGTGGGATGAAATTAATAAGCACACAGAGTTAACTCCAGAACATATCAATGTGAACTACAATTTCTTATGCTTTTTTCAGCTGGGAGATGTCAGAAATGTTCTGATGGTGAAATCAACACTGTTTTTGACCAGACAAGGATCATTTCCAGAATGTAGTCTATAACTTCACACCTCCTTTTTCATCCCAGATATGCTCATGTTGGTACTGTTTGCTCTCTCTTTCATTAGGAAAATAGGATGCAAAACAGGGATATGCATAACACCAGGTACTTTAGCAGAGGGTCTGCACAGTTTTTCAAACTCCAAACTAAGTTTCTAGTGGTGGAGCCCTCTGCAGCTCTAGGAGGAATTCTCCTGAGATTCATTCCCCACCCTGTTTTTTTTTTTTCTCCAACTTCTGACATTTGTGCAAAGATAAGGAAAGAGGTATGCATAGTCTGGGCTCTTCAATCTAACCGAAAAGATGACATAAAGCACTGTAATATTATAATATTAAAAGGACTGGTAGAGGCACCTCATCTTCACATCTAGAAGGGAATATTATTGGTATTTTCCATCAACTCATTTGCAGTAAATATAAGTTGATTTACCTTCTCATTGTGTTGTAAATGTTTTCCTTCCTCCTGACCTGTCTTTGTCCTCCTCTTTGTATAGCTAGTGAAGTCATAAGTCCCCTGAAACAATTACCTGCACGTTATAATGCTTCATTGCATAAGCAAGTAAGACGATGTGTTATGAAGAACAAAGTATTCATTGCACAAGCTTCTATAATCCTTAATTCTGGGAAAGAAAATGCCCAATAACTTGTGAAAGGTACTGTGAATAGATGTGTTTAAGGCAGAATAATATGCTTTTAAATTGAGACTGGCTGTTTAGGACCCTTTTCAAGGCAAGGGGCCATGAATAACTGATAATATGTGAGGTCAATTATTGAGTAAGGTACACTGAAAAAAACCATGCAGCACATCTTATTCATATAACTCATATTAAAAGGTGCTGTTCAAACCCACAGGTGTCAGCTTGAGAAACTTCTCTGTTGCATGGAAAAGAGAAAATGCAAACGAGACAATGACAAAATGAAATGTGAAAATGGTACAAATGAGGAAAGCATGAAAACTGAGAATTACCAAAAAATGCAATGACCAAGTAGATGCTTCTGAGACTTGAGGTGATTGGCTTAAGCTAAGATTTTTGACCACCACTAACATGTGCTACAGAGGTTAATAATAACCTTGATCAAGATTACATTTTAATGAAAATAATCAGGTTTGTATACAGTAGGGTAAAAAAATAATTTTTTTCAGCACATAGTGCTTCATTTTAAATGAGAAAATAGCTCCAGGGAGCAATATCATTTTATATAGGAATCTTTTGTCTTCCTAAGATTTTTGAGAGGTCATCAACATTTCTGGGGCGGGATTCATCCTCTCTGACACTGGCCTCTGATTTGTGGCCAGCTTCAGGCACGAGCTGAAGTGAGTATCCTACTGTCAATGACATGAAGGCAATTTATCCCACATCAAGGTGGTTTTCTAGGATAACAAATCAAGCACTAAAAATCTGTTTCTCTCTCTCTCTCCCACCACTTAATAGATGAAGGAGGATATAGTTGCTACACACCAAGTCTGTGTACACTCTAGATGGTTACAGATGGGCATATGGATCTTACCTGAAATGCCTAAGATGTATTTGTCTAAAGCAGGGATTTCATTCACTCTGGCTGAATACAGGCATTGTTACAGTTACCAGGTGTAACTAGAGTAACTGGACACTCATTAAGCCAAAACTGATGCATAAAACACTGAAATCAGCCAGCAGTTTTCAGGAGTATTGCCAACACTACTAGTTATTTCCTAGCCTGTGGGTGTGAGAAAGGCAATAAAAGACAGATCTGGTAACTTCAAACTTTCTAGTACTGATTGCTCCCAAGGTAACAGACTGCTTATACCTTGTATGTGCTTCTTTCTCTTTATAGCTGCCTGTTGGAATTTCCCCGCCGTGTACAAGGCGCTCCTGGTACTTGTTGCACTGAGGATGTTTGACCGTAAATGATGATTGGATATTTGAAGTGCGGGTGCATAGAAATCTTGGGGTGATGAAGGGAGAAACACGTAGAGATTCTTACCTATATTGTAGGCTGATTTGCATTGTGCTGAGGAAAGTCCCTGTGGACACAGCAGTTCTCCATGGCTGTGTACCCCAAATATTCTCACCTGTTACTCATGTGGGGCAGAAAGCCCTGTTGAATTGGTCTGGCTACCCTGACTACTGATGGGTGTGGTGAGTCATCTGACCTGTTGTATATGCCTGATTTGGGATTAGATGTATTGCATATCTTCTGTTCCTAGTTCTTTGTAAGGTACTTAAAGAGGGCCCACGTTGAATATCTATAGTGTTCAATTAAATGATTTCCCCCACAAAAAATAAAAACCAAAACATGCCTAGGTTGATGAATGATCAAAGTAATTATCTAGGAAAAGCTACCTATAAGGCTAATACTTCTAAATATTTTTTTTTAATCAGTTTTTTCTTTGCTTGCTTTTAAACCTTTTCTAATAATTAGCAGCCCAGTGTTGTGGCACAGTTTTTTAGTCCTCCATACTTTGAGTATGCTGTGATAAATGGCCTGTATATTTGCCAGAAAATGTTCTCCTTGTACCTTGGCAGTACTGAAACTTGTTCCTGTGCAAAGTCATAAGACTGAATATGACGCTTATAATGGAATCCAGTGTGAAACCTTTATTATGGAGGTATTATTGAGCTGCTACATTTCTGGATAATTTTCTAACTTCCTTTGACTCGAAAGCACTATATCACTTTCAGAATTAATATGCTGCAGCAAACAGCAAGACAGTTACCAAATAGAGCACACAAACCAGGGATCAGAACTGGGTTTTTGCAGCTTCTGAATCATAGCCTCTATCCACAGTAGCATTTGTATTTCATGGAGGTTTTTGAAACAAACCATCTGTTTCTGGTCACCTCAAGTGAAACCTAGATTATTCAATTATGAACATAATAGTACAGAATATTTTGGGGAAGTTAGTAACAAACCTAAAGAACTGAAGAAAACTAAATTGCTTTTCATAGAATTATAGCAGCAGTTAAAAGAAAACAGTGGAAACTGTGCTAAGGAAGGTGGGGATAAAAATTGAGGTGGAAAATAAGGGGAGATGGTGAGTTGTGAAGAAACTGTCCACACATGTAGCACCCCTTGAGACGACACAGCTTTCTTACCAGAGGACTGAGATATTTTTTTCTGTTGCCTGCAGTGTCTGTCTACAATGTCCAACCATGCATCAATCTTCCAAAAACTCCAGGTTCCTCATGCAGTTTTGCAGTGCTCAGCTTTAGGGTTGGACTTCATTGTAGACTCCATTAACAAGAGGTGCATTTGTTTATATCGGCTTTTACTCACTTGTATTTTTCAAAGGTGAGAACTGCACATCAGACAACACATTACATTTTGTAAATAGACTAAAATACAATTTCTTTGTTGATTGGAGCACCTTGTGGAAAACAATAGCAAGGAAATTGCTTAGACAAATTGTGAGTAGAAGATGAGATATTTGAAACATGTGGTTTATTTGTTCCTCTATCCCTCCTGGTGAAGTGAAAAGCATGTCATACATTACATTTTTGGATGTGGCATGCCTTTCACTTCACTGACAGGTATGTTATTTGTAACAAAACCCAACAACCCTTCCTCTTTTCTATTACTCATCCAATTCATGACAGTAATCATGGCTTGATAGGGGGTGCAGCACAGGAGAAGCTGTATACATTTGGGCCATAACTGTAATTTCTGACAGCTTCAGTATATGATAGCTAGGATGATCCAACATGGAACATGTCAGATAAACCAAAGGGATTCTTACTTTTCTGTAGAAACACACTTGTATTTCAGGTTATGTTGTTTCTAGCTACTGAGATGAACAAGATGGGTTCAGCAGCAGATGAGAAAGCAATTTAAGGTTGCTGTGTAGAGTGAAAAAGCTTAAACTAAACAGATTTAAACATACCATACAAAAGAGATGTTCTTGGGAATGGTACAAGCCAGAGTGATTAATATTTGGGAAAAAGTTCTGAGATAAGGATCAGCTTGAAAACACACAATTAAGAGTCAAATGCTGTTACTAGGTGACACAGTAGGCTGTTTATACAGAACATGCATGATGGTTCACTCCAGTTAACATCTGCATTATGGGCCAGATGTTCACATTAAATAGGGCTTTTAGAGTTGGCATTAACTATGTTGGTGGTGTCAGCAATGATATCAATATTTATCTAAGTCAGACCACCTTAAAATATTTTCAAAGATCCTTATGCTCATTTTCTGTCTGTATATAGGCAACTAGAGGACCTGTCCACAAGGTTTGAAGAGGAAATATTAACTAAACTCTGGTGAATGCAACTCCCATACATTGTTAGGTTTACAGTTTGGCTCAGTGGTCTCACAGACCTTTTCTACCCTGAAGGATTCTATGATTCCAAATGCCATGTAGCTATGGGTGGATGTCCCTCCTTGCTCCTCTCCAGGCTGAAAGCTCTGTGTGGCAAAAGCCATGAAGTAACAAACAGATAGGCTCTTTGCCCAGAAGAGTTTGTCTTCACCACTGTGATTTGGCTAAGTAGGTGTGATAGTGCATTCTATACATACCTGTGAGCTCTGGACTCTGGATCAATAAAAGTCTTTTAGGGTCAGGAATCAGTCAGTCAGCCTGAAAAGAGTCCTAATTTGTTCAGGGTTCGGGTCTAAGCAACAACAGTTGCTTCAGATAGCCTTTCCTACACAGCCTGTCCTCTTGGACTAGCAACGTGATTTTCGCTGTTCTCGGATGGTGAATAGTGACAGCACTCAGTGTTGCCTTTTTCTTGCAAGAACAACTCCCCCTTACCCTGCTCTCAGACTCAGACAGTAGGAACATTGCTTTTCTCTTTGCCAGCTTGCATGAGATTGTAAAATGCATGTGCAAACTGAGACAAAATGTTTTTTTTAGTTTCGCCTCTGACAAACTCTATTGTATTTTAGATCCAAAACTTGTTCCTGCCTGTTTGTGAACGATAGTCTATCACAGTAGCCTGTTTCCTCAAAGTCTTTCAGTTAGGCTCCCGACTAGATGTTCATACAGAGATGCTCTCAAAGGGCACAGAAAGGTCTTGGGTCATACTATCCTGACACAAACAAGATTTTTTGTTCACTTTCCCTTTTTAGCACCGTCACAAGTTATAGCAGTTCAATCGTTACATTAATGTTTGTAATTTCCCTGCTGTCTCAAATCAAGAGAGTCTGTGTGTCTTTTCATATATTCTACATTTTGTGAAAATGCTGGTCATTTTCATTTTGCCTTATGTGCTTATATTTTAGGTTTAGTTTTTTCTTTCTTTATCCTGCAAATATCTTTTGACAGCATCTCAAAGGAAGTAAAGCAGTGCAGTACTATTGTTTTCATGGACCTATGCCAATCTTCAACTGCTAGATAACTGGCCAAAGTTATTCCTAACCTGGGAGACAATTTTAATATTGTCAATGTTTTTCAGTTTGGGATACTAAATTTATTTGCTTAGTCTACAATTTGTTGATATAAGTGATGAAAGAAAATAACACTAAAAGATAAAATACAACAAGGAAAGCTGAGGATTGTGTCAAGCTTTGGATCAGGTTTAAGCACAATTTCTTAGGTAAAACAAACCAAATGAAGAAAAAGCATTATATGCATTGCAACACTTCAGCAGTTTTTCTGAAGCACTGTGACATGACACATGATGTTCTAAAGTGGTTTTTAACTCTTTCAGTGTAACTTTGCCTCAGGATAAAACATCCTTTTAACAGCACGTGTGAGGAAAACGTGAAGGGCCTGTAGACGTGCCTGTAGGCTATGTGCTCTCTGTCACCTGCTGTATTGCCCTGACTTTGAGAAACCTTTACTTCCTCACACTTTAAGGAATAGAACATTTCTCTTTTACTTTGTCCGCTAAGGAAAGCTGACTAGCCTTATTCTGATGTCCTAGGTTTTAAAAGAGCCTTTTTTTTTTTTTTTATCAGTTTCTTTGTTCTCAGATTATTGTCAGTAGATACAAAATAAAAGACAGTATCAATAAAAAAAAAACACTATGTTTTGCTTTGGTTGGATTAAATTGTGCTGGCTTTTAGCACTGCCGCACTGCCTTAGGTTTGAAACCAATACCAATAAAACTACCCTCACAGGCCAGTTCAGATGATGTTATGCTGTATCCCTGCATGGCTCTCTATGTATCAACTAAAATAAATATAAAATTATTGAGGCTTATCATTTCCGGAAAAAGGTATCTTTCAGGTGTTAGTCTCTCCTAAAAGTTGTTATACTTATAGCTTCTAACTGACCTGATTAATCAAAATTATCACATCTTATTTATTAGTAGGTTTCTAAAGCAGCACTGTTCTGTTATAATATTCTTTCATTTATTCACTACTTAAGAAGCTGTTCCCAAAGCACTTAGCACTGGCTTAATTCTGATCCTGGAGAAGTAAGGAAAGCCTTGCCAATTGTTTTCAAGGAAATTCCACTGTATTATTAAAGACTGAATATGTTTCCCATTTGATATTGGCAATAACCTAGTAAATATAGTCTGCACAAATATGTGTGTTTATATACAAATAAATGCATATATATGTGTATGCATGTATATACAGAAGGTCATTTTATACACAAAACTGAGAGGGAGGGAGGGAGGGAGAAAATTATGGTCTGTCTTTTAAAACTATCACAGGTTGCATGAGTTAGTTTGCAACAAAACAGATACTGAAAAGAGAAATACAGGAATATGCCCTGCTCTCTTCCACAAGGATTCTATACAAAAATCACCTTTCCCAGAGAATCAGGTTAGTAAACTCTATTAACTAATTCCTTGTTTTTGTAGCATCTAACATAACAAAGTATACATTGCTACAGTAGCCTTTTAGTGATGCTGTAGTACATACACTATAATGTCTCTGTATACTAAGCTGCCGACTTTCTACTTGTTTACCTTTTTTTAGTCGAAATCTTATTCACTTGTCCTCATAAATCTGTACAAAAACCTCCCGTTAAATTATAAATTCTTTGGAATGTGAGATGCTTGCGTTTTACTGTCATCTCATGCTTGAAGAAGAATTGTTTCCAAAAAATTCTGTGAAATTTCTGGGTTTAGGCACAAAAGCATAGCTCATTTCAGCTGGATAAATTTCACTCAAACAAAATAGAAGTCACAGAAAGAAAATTTTGTTTTGAAAACACACTTCACAAAAATGCTGTGCTCTCTCTTCTCTAGAGTTAATTTTTCTGTCAAAACCAGCCGATTGAAACTCTACTTTCAAGACTCCTGTTTTTTCTTGAAGAGAAAATCTCTTAAGTCCTTTTACCTAGTGATAAATGCCACGTGAACATTTTTACTGATATACCCCCCTCTACCCCTTTTTAAAATCTTGTAAAATCTCCTGTTGATGCATTTAGTCTTCTGCAAAGCCCCAGCCCCTGAAGTGATGTAATTTGCTAGATATTTTCTTCAAACTATTAACACACCAATGTGCAAATGACCAGAGAGGAAATGGAAGAGTGAAATTGCAGAGAAGAAAAAGAGGAAGAAATCTGAAGAGGGCTGAGTGATAATTTTATTTCACATCTTCATTACTTAGGAATAATCTCAGCCAGAAAAATACAAAGGAGTAAACTCCTGCAATATCAATATGGTAGTCATCTGCACAATCAATTATTACTTAACATCTCTCAAGATATAGTGCCATGTTTAATGTAACAGACATTTCGTCTAGAACTGCCAAGGCACCACCAGATATAAGAGCTACATGCATCTGAGCTTTGCAAACCAAAGATTTGCCTGGTGAATTGATTTCTACACAATAATTGATGTAAAACTCTAAAATTCTTTGAGAACAGATGGAAAGAATAAAGGGCTTGAGCACAAGTTAACTCAGCTTGTAAAATCCATCTGTAAATCACCTCATTCAGAAAAGCTAGATTTTTAACAACACATTCAAGTTCAGAGATATATCGCGTCTGAAACCCACAAAACAACCCAGTAATTTAGAAGATAAATCTTGATTTTTGGTGTTCTCTACTACCGTCAGCCCTAAATACATCAGCTATAAGCATGGATCAAAAAAAAAAAATAAAATTAGCAGTAATTAAAAGCGCTGTAGTTGGACATTAGTTCTAGATCTCAGCTCCCAAACATGTAAAAGTATTCCTGTCTGGGTCCTCCCATTACTTTACTGGAGACATAGGAACAAGGCATGAAATTTGTCTATGGAAATGATAATGTTCAGTGTTAGGAGAGGTCTGTGTTCTAATCTAAGTTGAAGTTCAGATTCTCTCGCATCCTTGCCAACACTAATAATGCTGCTGCTTAAGGAGCTCCCCACCCCAGGTACTATTGCTGTACTCCCAGAAATTATTCATACCTGCATAAGTATTTCACATATTGAAAGCATTTTACAAACATGTACTGAGTTAGAATCATAGACTGAGCCTTGTAAAGCTTATCATCCTCATTTTAAAGTAGTAGAGGTGAAATGACTTGCTCAAGGCCATGACATAATTTGGCGGGCAGAGCTGGGATTAGAGCGCAGACTTTCATGCCTCACACCTCATTACTGCACATCGTTCTGTCTCTCAGGTTGAGAAACCAGGAAGGCTTTGGTAATAGATTTCTCCAGTACTTCATGTTGCTGTGGTTTAGATGAGGTGTCAGAATGAAAGCTGGTCCACACTGTATGAACATTATTGATGTTAGTTCACTCTTCAGCAGAGTTTAAACTCAGCTCCAAATTTTCCCCTTCTTGGGCTTTCTTCCATGCCTCGACAGTAGCTATACTTGTACTGCTGTCACTACGTTAGGGGTTGATGAAGATCTTCGGGATTCTTATGGATGAGAGATGATATGCAAATATAACAATAATTCCATTTTTAGTGATGATCCCTTTTCATTCTGGACTCTTCGATATTACTGTGATTGTAATGATTATTATTATTGGTGTTTCCATTAATATTTTCCTTTGTCACCAATTCTGCTTTCTGTCAGATAGGTCACTTACTAAATGAACCTATCTCTATAGAAAGATAAAACAGAAATAAATCTATCCTGCTGCTGTTATTAATATGCTATTAAAAACCTATTTGAATCAATGTTACCTGCTTGCTGCAAATCTCCTCACAGAAGCAAAAAATGTTTGCGGAATCTTAAGGCATGTGGGAGATGCACCTGTGTTGCTAATTCCCAAACAGTCAAATTGCTCAGTAATAGAGTGTTTCTGTAATGTAGGTTTTTTTTTTTTAATGGTGATTTTGAACAAATGCATTTTCATTATGTCTGAATTTCATTTAATGTGTTTTTACAATACATGTTTGTGGTGTATCATTCCAGAAAGAAAGTAAGCTCCATCTAAAATCGCATTTGATTATAAGAGTGTACCCTCATACATATCTAATAAACAAATAAACAAATCAGTTTGATCTGTTATGCAGATAACACTGATATGTAAAATATGTTCAGGAACTAAAAATGCATTTTCTGTGAGGAAGTTTTCCTTGTAGAATGCGCAGTGAATTTATGTGAACTGTATACAGCACTGAGACTCTTTTATGTAGCCTGTTTCCCTGGCTGATAGCTAAAAGAGGTTAGGCTGAATCTCAGTGGATCAATTAACAGAGGGACCTGTCCTTCAACAGAAGAAGATCTATTTCAGGATTTGCATATCACTGAAAAAAATTACAAAGCTGAGATAAATACAAGCCCGATAATAACTCACTGCAGGCTTGGCTTCATTCCTAGATTTCCTTGGCTGTTTGTCCTAATAAAGTGTCTCCATGGCACTTAGGGCAGGAAGGTTATTAGTAGCTGTCAATCAAAAGAAGGAGTATGCATCGACAGGAGGAGAAAGAGAAGAGAGGTGACATTCATCCTCTTTCCTCACTTATATTGGGTATAAAAGTCATTCAGAGCAAATGGTTAAAAAGGGACAGGTCCCTCTTCATCCCCCATGGAAAAGAAGAAGAAGGTAAAAAAACCTAACCAACATACCTGCCTTGGTTACCAACAATTTAATAATAGTGTGGAATACATCAGTCACTTCTCTTTAGCTTGTTAATGCCGGGATGTTTATTAATACAAGGGATATGAAGGACATATACACAAAGAGCAGGATAAAGACTCCTGACAAAACACTTCTGATTGATATTTTAGTATGAAAAAATGATAACTTGAAGCAGCTCCATTTTATGATAAAACTTAAGTGCTGCATCAGGAAGCGGTACATTTATTTCATCTTTAAGCTAACACGGTTGTGGCAATGAACACTTTTAAAAAGCTAGTAACAACACAGAATGCACATTTATTTCTTATCTCATTTAAATCAGATACAGCGATCTAACTTTACCAAGTTGAAACTCAGAACTGATCTATACACCAATTAATTAATACTTTAAAGGTCTTTAATTTACTGTACCACTTTCTTAATTAAAGTATATCTGCTGCTAGAGCACATCATCTCTATATATGCATATTTTCATAAGTAACAGAGTCCATAGAGTGCTAATTGATATCCTGGTCTCCAGACAATACTTTACTAAATGAAATGACAATTATAACCAATTAAAATTCACTTTACATACCACTTCACCTATTTTGTATGTATTATGCATGAAGACAGAGAGTACATTGCCTCGCTGCTCAGGATTTGTGTGCGTCTGTGCAACTGATGGACAGCTCCAAGGTATTCCTTTTAGCAACCTCTTTACCAAGGGTCATTTTTCAGGCTCATCTAAAACCTATACTTTGCTGTTACATGGATACATCAGTTAATAAAAGCTATTAATTGCTTTGTGAGGATTTTATTATTATTATTATTATTTCCTTTGACGAATGTGTGTCAAATTTGCACTTACACCTTCAACTTGCTATGAAAGAAAGGCTTTTAAAATAGCACGGTGCCTAATTAAAAAAGCTAAATTTCTCTCAGACACATTGTATGCAACATATAAATGGCACAGCACCGCACACCTACTGAGGGGAGTGTGGGAGTAATGCAGAGGAATGAAGTCCGTGGGAGATGACAGTGTTTGGAACAAGCACCTCAAGCTTGAGAGCACACGGCTAAAAAGAGACATTACACATTTCATGCAAGAAGGAGCTGCTCCCAGTTTTCCACTGAAAGTCTTGGTTTCGCAACCCGCCGCTGCAGAGCGAGGACTGTCTCAGCTGGGGCTGTCACTCTCTGACCTCATTTCATGCCTGTGGTGGGGAGCAGACATTTCTCCACTAGCTGTGGTGGGACCTGCCCTTTGATGTGCGCCTTCTGCAACAGGGGCAGGTCCCAGCAGCTCTTGGCTGTAACCTGCTGCACGGGGAGGTCTTGCAGACCTGCCCTCCAGGCAGTGCCTACAGCTCCCATGCAGCCCCACTTTGCCAAGCTGATCCTGGAGCAGCACGTGGAACTCACTGCATTGGTGCCACTGCCAGGTAACCCCTGTACTTTTGTAAGCAAGGAGTAAATTCACACTTTGGGACTTTCTTAACTAAAACCCACAATTCATATAAAAAGTGGTGAACAACATCAAAGCTTATAAACTCCACAGCTTTCTCACCCCTCTGTTCCCTTTATTCCACTTCTTCCTTTGCACAGATACACTCAGGAGAGCCCAGGCTCTTGGAGTGATAAGGTAAAAAGCAAAATAAATGGAGAAATGAGCCTTACAAAAAAACCCCAAACAATCAAAAAAAAAAAAAAAA